>CM057456.1:1409595000-1409835000 GCA_016271365.2 Neoceratodus forsteri | reverse complement strand
GATACCCCTACTAATACACCCCAACATCCCTCTAACCTTACTACTTTAGTGGTCTGCTTGGATGATTTCAGGTCATCTGTGATGATGCCCAAGTCTCTCTTCCCTTGTGATCATCAGCAACTCCCCTCCCAACCTACAAGTGGCTTCAGGATTTCTCTTCCCTATGTGCATGATAGAAACATAGAAAGACTGATGGCAGATAAGGACTGCTTGGCTCACCTTGTCTGCCCATTTCCTAATCTACTGGGTAAGCTGCAGATCCTAGGTAACCAACAGCCTACTTCTTCCTAACCCCCCCCCACCAGAACTGCCTTATGTCTATCCCATGTATTCTCAAATTCTCCCACCATTATTGACCTCATGACCTCCTCAGGAAGGCCACCACCCTCTTAAAAAAAAAAAAAAAAAAAAAAAAAACTTCCTCACATTGTCCCTGAGCCATCCCCCTCCATCTTCAAATTGTGTCCACCCTTGTTCTTGTACATCTCTTTTTCTAAAAAATGCTACCCTCTTGCACTTGTGTTAAACCCCAGCTGCCATGCTTCAGACCATTTTGCCAGTTTATCCATCTCTCTTCTCATTCTGCCCACCCCATCTGGATCCTCTACTCTGTTGCAGATCTTGGTGTCATCTGCAAACAGACAAACCTTACCCTCCAGTCCATCTGCAATGTCACTGATGATGATATTGAAGAGGACTAGCCCCAGTACTTGTCAGAGGTGCCCCACTTGTGACTTTCATCTTTTCTGACTGTATACTGTTTTACCACCACTCTCAGTTGCCTGCCTGCCGACCAGTTTGCCACCCAGTTCACCAACTTCTGATCCACCCCAAGCCTTCCCAGCTTGCTAATTTTCTACATGGAACAGAATGGAAAGCTTTGCTTAAATCAAAGTAAGCTTCAGCTTAGTATGCTACTCCTGGTTAAGCAAGGTTTCCTTCCCTTCCCACTTTCTCTTGGGAGTGGGGAAAAAGGGCATTATCACTTCAAAACTTTACTGCACTCATCCAAAAGAAACAATTACTAACCTTAGTAATGTTTTTTCCTAATGGAGTCTTGCTGTATTCTGACATATGCAGTTAGGTCCTGCCTTTCAACTGCCCCAGAGAATAAAAAAAAAAGTTAAACTTTCCATGGCCAGCACTGAATGTTCACCATGAGCTCGGTTGAAGCCCCTGTTTGCTATTGTTTAAACTCCAACCGTCAGATCTTTATGAGCAATACTCACTAGAAGTTCTGTGTGGAAACTGTAAAACTCATACTAGCCAACTGGCAACATCATCTATATAAAATGGTTTTTGGTTTCAAAAGGAAGACTCGAGTCAGGAAACCCAAAAACAAAACACACATCCAAAACACAACCACTCACACAAACTAAAAGGGTGAAAAAAGGCCATCCCTAGGGTGCCAACACTGCTCCTGCCCATCCACATCCCAAAATCTAGGTTCTGAGAGGGGAGGTCAGAATACAGCAAGACTCCATTAGAAGAAACAACATTACTAAGGGGAGTAATTTTTTCTTCAAACATGAAGTCTTGCTGTATTCCGACATATGCAGACTACCAAGCAGTACCTCCATGGAGGAGGGACAGAACCTACTTTGGAAACAGGCTCTGAAGTACTGCTGTGCCAAACCGAGCATCACTCCTAGCCTGGATATCCAGACAGTAATGCTTGGTGAATGTATGGACCATTTTCCAGGTGGCTGCTTGACAAATCTGTGAGAGGAATATCCCTGGCAGCAGCCGTACCTCTAGTGGAATGAGCCCTCAGGCCTGAGGGTGGAGTTTTACTCTGTTTTTCATAGCAGAATTGTATACAAGAAACAATCCACCTGACAAGAGATCTCTTAGTGGCAGGTTTGCCCTTACTAACCTCTCCATATATATGAGGAACAACTGGAGGGATTCAAACCTGTGACACTTGGTGCGTTCTATGTAGTAGCTCAGGGCTCTTTTAACATCTAAGCTGTGTAGCCTCCTCTCTCCAGAGAAGGAAAGGTCAGTGAAGAAAACAGGGAGAGAGACTGGTTGAGGTGGAAATCTGAAACCACTTTTGGCAAAAACTTTTTCTGTTAGTTCTTAGGACCACTTTATCTCTATGGAGAGAAATGAAATCAGGTTCCACTGACAGGGCTTGCTAGTTCACGGATACGCCTGGCAGAAGTAATGGCCACCAAAAACACAGTTTTCCAAATCAAGTACTTAAGCTCTGCAGAGGACAAAGGCTCAAACCGGGGGTTGCACAAGCTGAGCAATGCAAACATTAAGGTCTCATGCAGGAGCCCTAAAGGAGGGACTGGTGTAAAGCAATCCCTTGAAAAACTTACAAAACACAGGATGGGATGCTAGAGGGGAAGGCTTGCCTACTGACAAGAAAGCAGAAACAGCTGCCAAATGTACTTTAAGGGTAGCTGGCCTGAGGCCTAGGCCATTAAGATGGACCATATAGTCCAGAACCGTAGGTAATCCAGCAGAATCTGGAGAAATATTTTTCTTATCACCAAATGCTGCATCTTTTCCATTTGGAGTTGTAAGTCTTTCTGATGGAAGGTTTTTGAGAAGCCTTAAGGATATCCAGAACCTCCTGGGAAAGATGCAGATCTGCAAACTAAGTCTTCAAGAGCTATGCCTCGAGATTGAGAGACCGAAGATTCGGGTACCAAATCCTCCCCTGCGAGGATGTCAACAGGTTGTAATTCCTGGGAAGTGACAGGGGAAGGTGGACTGCTAGGGACAGCAACAGGGGATACCAGGGCTGTCTGGCCTAGTCTGGAGTAATCAATCAATTTGCAAGGTTGTGACCTTATCCCGACTAGCACTTTGAACAGGAGAGGGAAGGGCGGGGGGAAAGCATACAGAAATTTCCCTTCCCAATTCAGAATCAGAGCATCCAGGGGGACTGAGCCCAAGACTGGGGGTCTGCAACAAAAGAGTAAGTTGGTGATTGTCTGGGGCTGCAAAAAGATCCATCTCTGAAGTGTCCCATCTCGAGAAAATCACTTTCAAAACTAGAGGATCCAGCGTCCATTCGTGATGGCCCTGGGATATTCTGCTCAGAGCATCTGCTAGGACATTGTCCTTCCCTGGGAGGTGAACTGCTATCAGAGAGGTTTGCAGGGAATAGGCCAGGGACTACTTCATTGCTTCTGTGCACAAGTCCATAGCCAGAGTGCCTCCCTGCTTGTTGATGTACCACATGGTGGTGGTGGTGGTGGTGTTGTCTGTTCTGACCTGGACCTCCTTGTTCTGCACAGATTTGGAAAAAGGATTGCAGTGCCAGAAACACTGCTCTGAGTTCCAAGAGATTGATGTGAAGCAGAGATTCCTGAGGTGACCACAGTCCTTGGGTGGTAAGGTCCCCCAGATGGGCTCCCCAGCCCAGCAGGGAAGCATCTGTGGTGAGTATCACTGAATGAGACTGACTGACAAAAGGAACCCCTTGTCTCAAAATTGTCCTGATCCTGCCACCATTGCAAGGCATGGATCAAGGTTAGAGTCACCGGGACTAGTTTGGTAAGTGAATCCTTTCTTTGGGATCAGAAGGCCCTTAAGTGGAACTGAATGTCCCTCATCTGGAATCTTGCTCCTTGGACTACTGCTGTGGAAGCTGCCATGTGACCCAGAAGCTGAAGAAAACGCCTTGCTGGTAGAGACACCTGAAGGGTGAAAGAGGCAGCCAGTTCCATGAGGGTCCTTGCCCTTTCCAGGGGAAGGAAGGCTCTTGCCTTTACAGTATCCAGCTCTGCCCCTATGAAGGTGAGGAGCTGTACTGGTTCGAGAACTGACTTTGGAAGGTTGAGAAGGAATCCTAAGGAAGTTAGCACTTGCTGGGTCACTTGTAGGTGTGACTTTACTGGGTCTGGAGACTGACCTACTATGAGCCTGTCGTCCAAGTATGGGAAGATGGAGATCTTTTTTCTTCTTAGGAAAGCAACCACTACTGCCAGGCACTTTGTGAAAACCCTTGGGGCTGATGTTAGGCCAAAGGGCATTGCTCTGAATTGATAGTGGCCTGAGGGCAACTCGAACCTGAGGTACTTTCTGTGGAAGCACCTGATAAGAATGTGAAAACAGGCATCTTTGAGGTCCAGGGAGGCTAGTCAGTCCCCTGGCCTTAGGGAGGGAAAAATTATTCCCAGAGTCACCATTTTGAACTTTGGCTTTAAAAGGTGTTTGTTCAGATATCTTAGGTCCAGGATGGACCGCCATTCTCCTGTCTTTTTGGGGGTTAGGAAGTACCTGGAGTACAATCCTTTGCCCTTGTGTAGGACGGGAACCCTCTCTATAGCTCTGAGAGCTAGGAGAGAAGGTACCTCAGCCTCTAAGGCAAGGGTCTCCGATAGATTCGCAGGTGGAAAGGATCTGGTTCTCATCTTGGGAAATTTTTTGAAGCCAAGAACCAGCCCCTGACTTACTACTTCCAGGACCCACTTGTCAGTTAGACTTCCAGTTCTGGACAAAGTAAACCAGCCTGCCCCCTACTGGTATGGGAGAATCGGCCCGGGCAGACCCATCAGGGTGTCTGCTTGGCAGGGGCTTTAGGCTGAGGGGTGGATGCAGGCCTGCTCATCCCCTGTCTGCTTCTCCCTCTGAAGAACCCCCTCAAAGTAAGAGGCAGCGGCCTCGGCTTGGTAAAAAGGCCTTTGGAAAGGCCTGCCCCTGCCCCTGGACTGCTGCCTCTGAGGAGTTGCTTGCATTTCTTTGGTCTGAGCACTCCTGTAAGTGGTCCTGTACTCATCCATCTATTTCATGTAGTTCTCAGTCTGCTCCCCAAACAGAGAATTACCAATAAAAGGGAAGTCCATGGCCTTAGCCTAGGTATCCTGAGAGGCGCTAGTACATACGAGCCAAGCCATCCTCCGAAGAGCCACAGATGTAGCCATGACTCTTGAAACATCACTGGAGTCCACAGCAGCATGAAA
The DNA here is from genome assembly GCA_016271365.2 of Neoceratodus forsteri. Taxonomy (NCBI): domain Eukaryota; kingdom Metazoa; phylum Chordata; order Ceratodontiformes; family Ceratodontidae; genus Neoceratodus; species Neoceratodus forsteri. Next base: position 1,409,830,075 of record CM057456.1, on the reverse strand, counting down.
TTGTACTTTAGATGCCTCAATCCCATCTGCAGCCATCTGCTCCAGCTCCTTGGCAAGCTGGTCAGGGGCCTGTTTATCCAAAGCTAGCACAGTGTCCCACCTGGACTTCTGGTATCTAGCTGTGTAGGCCATATAGTTAGCCTGCTCGAGTCCCAAAGATGCTACCATGTACTGCTTCTTTGCCATGGCATCAATCTTTCTGGGGTCCTTGTCTGGGGGGTGTGATGCCAAGGGGATATTTGCCTTATCACAGGCAGCAGCCTGCACTACCTCAACATGGCTGCATTGCTGGAAAAGGAACTCTGTCTTAGCCTGAAAGAGTATACCTCTTGTCCATTCGTCTGTCCACAAGAGGTATGGAATTAGGAGACTTAAGAATTTTATGTGCGTTTCCCGAAGGATTTGTGGAGGGGAATAGACAGCCTCCTGGACTCTGGGATGTCCATCATCTCAACAAAATCAGGCTCCTCCTGATCCTCTACTGCTTCCTCCACAGGAAGTTGGAGGGTCTCAGCCACTTTTTTGTAAAACATACAGTGAGAAGGAGACTCAGAAAGCTTAGGAGGAGAAACACCTGAAGGTCTGTCTGGGGAGATGTCCGGGTCAATAGGCACATCCAGACTTTCATAGTCACCATCATCATCCTCATACTCTCCTCCCTCCTCCTCCGGTTCATAAAATTCTTCTGAAGTGTAACCCGGAACTGGGGGAACCAACCGAACCCCTGCCAAATGGTGCCAGTTCAGTTGGAACCGAAGTAAGCGAATGCACTATCCTTATCGCCTTGGCTATCTCATCGGCGGTCGGAGTATGAATTTTTGGGTCCGAATCAGACAATTTCTCTTTTCCTTTTTACCGGAACAGACTCCTCAGAATTGGCTCTCCTTTTGCCCGAAGTAGTATCGCCCTGGTCAGAGGGCACTCCTCCTGGTTCGGTCGGAACCGAACCGGGCTGGCCATCCGGGTCAGCGGACTTCTCGGCCTCCTTTTCCCTCAGTGTACCTAATCTCTTTTCCAGGGTAGATTTGGGAAAATTCTTACAAATTTGGCAGTCTGAATCGAGGTGGTCAAACCCCAGACAATAAACATAGCTGGTGTGGGGATCAGCCTTGGCAAAGACTTCCCCCACACACACACTGCAGTGTTGAAACCCAGTGGGCCTGGTTTTTTTCTTGGGTTTTTCAGACATTGCCAATCCTAACCAAAACGTGCCCTTTTTCAGCAATCCGCCAGGCAAGACTCCCCTATCGGTTCCTGACCGTGTCTTGGAAAAACATTTTTTTTTTTTTTTTTACCTGAAACCGATCGGTTCAGCCGAATCGATCCACAATTTACAAGTTCCACACAGAAACTATACAGAAAACCTATCAAGTACTCACGGTACCACAGAGACTTGAACCAACTGAGCGGTAACAGCAATTCAGTAGAAACCGAGCGAAAAAAACGACACTTTAACCGACTTTTTTTTTTTGAACCGAGCAAAGGAGAAATGTCTGGAGCGGCTGTTCAGTGAGTAAAGAATCTGATGGTTGGAGTATAAACAGCAGCAGACAGGGGCTTCAACCAAGCTCATGGTGAACATTCCATGCTGGCCATGGAAAGTTTAACTTTTCTTCGGGCAGTTGAAAGGCAGGACCTAACTACATGTCAGAATACAGCAAGACTTCATGTTGTTTGAAACAAAATCTTAGAAAACCATTTTGTTCTATCATAGCATATCACTGTAGATTTACAGCATGTCCCTCATCTGCCCCCCCCCCCAAACGATCATATCTGTAACATAAACTTGGAATTTGACATCAAATAAGAACTGCCTGGCACACCTAGTCTGCTCATTTCCCTACCTACTGTATTAACTTAAGATCCTACTTCATCTGCAGCCTACTTCTGCCTTCCCGCCTCTGGTGTTGCCTTCTGCCTGTCCCATGCATTCTTGAATTCGCCTACTGCTGTTGCCCCTACAACCTCCTCAGGGAAGCTGCTCCATGTATGCACCATCCTTTCCAGGGTTTTAAATAACTGATTAGCAGTTTTTTTCTTGGGATGATACTAACTGTACAGAAAGTATTTATATAGATTTTCTAGAAGTGCTGTGTTTGTTAAAGTGAGGCAAGAGCTAATCATTTTCACAAAGTTTTAGCACTTTTGAGAAAAACGCTAATCAATTTTTAGAGTTAAATAAAACCCTGCTTTCTATTAAATACTTCCTTATGTTACCCGTTGGTCTTCCCAATCCAGCCTCATATTGTAACCCTTTGGTTCTTGTACATTCTCTTTTAGGATCGATGCTGCCCTTTTCAGGGGTAGAAATTGGCACCAGCCTGCAAGCCAAATTCTGACAGATTTTATATTGGGCTAGTAAGATTTTCATTTAAGTAGCCCTTCGGACTTGTAGTGGAGAAGGCAACACTTCAGTATGTACACCAACTGGTGCCAATGGAAATGTCCGGGGGCCAGTGCATTTTCTGTCACTAGCCCTGGTGGCTGCAAATTTTAATTTCTAACCCAGCCTCTTGAACTCTATTGATCCCCTTGAGGTATTTGAATGTCTATCATATCCCCTGCACCATTTTTGTTGCCCTTTTCTGGACTGCTTCCACCCTGTCAATGTCCTTTTGGAGATGAGGTCTCTAGAACTGCACTCAGTACTCCAGATGACGCTTCACCAACTGCCTGTGCAGCGTCAACACCACCTCCTGTTTCCTACTTGTGATACCCCTCAGTATGCACCCCCCCCCCCACTGGCTGCTTAGATTGGCCATTTTTAGATCGATTCTGTTATGACTACCCCCCAGGTCCCTTTCCAGTTTAATACAGTACTGAACCCTGTGGCATACACCTCTGGTTATTCTTTCTTCAGACTGAACTCCTCTTAAAACCACCCTCTGTGCTGTCGCTAAGCAAAGCCCCCCCCCACCCCGTCACTGTTTTGAAATAAAAACAAAAAGGAATGGTAAAGCAGTCATTTCAGGCTTGGAGGTAGGGGTATCTGTGTGCTGAAAGCTTGCTGAAGCCATGCCCTTGCAGGTTTCGCGATACTGTGGTACCTGTGTTGGAGTTAGGAGCAGTCATTACAGGTAAACATGAGAAATTTCACAGTACAGTGCATAACTTTTTCATAATGTTTGAATGTGCTGTGCAGAAAGCAGACTTAGCTATGTCAAGTGTGGTAGGCAAAGTTGCTCAAATAACAGATGTCGCACTGATGCCAGAAAGAGCTAACTGGCACGGTCTCATTGCAAATGTACTATTTTGACAGTCACTTGACTGGAATGCCATATTTTTATATAGTTCTACTTCTACTCCCCATGTTTAAACTGCCATTCTGTGGTGCGCCATCTTGCATCAGCCTTGTTGGCTGGTTCCAAACTGTGCGTGGTACACTTCGTTTGGCCCCAAAAATGTAAGCTGGAATTGGAATTATCTCTCTCCCCCCCCCCCAAAAAAAAATCAATAATTATTTTTGTCCTTACACAGCATGGAGTTCTCAGTGGAGAGAAAGCAAGTGTCTGGGGCCCAGCAGAGGAAAGCAAAACGTGCTAGACAGGAAGAGACAGCAACTGTCCAGAGTTATGGCTCCTTTCCTAAATTGGTATGTAAAATGTCTTCTTGAGATGAGCTTAAAGTATAAAAATATATTTATTTTTCATAATGCTTAAAATATGTCTAGTTGCTGTTCTGCAACCGTCCCCCCAACACACACACACACACACACACACACACACACACACACACACACACACACACACACTTCTGCAGGAACTGATACTCCAACTTTTTTTTTTTTTTTTAATTCTTCTCCATTTTCTTGGCAGGACCACTGTCATTCTTCAGCCCTAGTCACTGCCTCGGACTTCATCGTCATCCATTGCTGCGTAATCCTCTATTACCTCTAGCTACTTCTGGAGGTTGGGGCCATGGCAACAGTCCCTAATCCACGCTGTGGAACTAGTGACTGGTTGGGGGATGCGGCGATGACAGCTAATGTAAGCCCTGAGGAGGGCTTCACTTAGACAGTGGCCTCCACCCACCTCCTTTTTTGGAGTTTCTTAGAGGCGGGGACATGCAAGGACACCAGTGTCCACCCCGCCTCCCATGAGACAAGCGCCGGTGGTATGAGTATCTCATGGCCTCTGCCAGTAGTCTTCAGTGCGCCGTGCACTTCCTCCCCCTCTGCCCGCAGGAGAGCCGTCCACGGGACACTCCATTCCCCACTCTGGTCCATTCCCGAACCCAGGCTGCCGTCGTCGCAAGCGGAAATCCAACTGCTGCGCCAGCCTTCTCAGAATTCTTTTTATCAAACAGTAGATTTGTGTAATTACTTGCAAAATTGTTACTGACCAATGGCAAAATGTAATGGCAGATTGAAATGGTGACTAACCTGAATGTTTTTATCTTCTTGATAACTTTTCTATTATAATTTTTATTCAAAAGAATTCTCTCAACTGGGGGGAAGGGGATACAAAAGAAAAAAGGGGGGACAAGGAGGGGAGGGAAGCAAGGGGAAGACAGACAAATCACAATTCATAATATTTAAACTGCTTACGGTTACACTGCAAATCAGTTAGCATAGCATTGTAATTACATTGCGTACAGTGTCTTAGTGAAGGACAGGAGGAATGAGAAAAAAGGAAAAAATGAAATTAAAACACCCATACAGGAAATAGAATTAAACTATCGAGTTACAAATAAATATTTTCATAAATTAGGGTTACTATAAGAACTTATACAACATATGCTACTGACTGCAAAGTTTTAAATTGATTAGCTGATTTTTTTCCTGGGACAATACTAACTGTACAGAAAGTATAGATTTTCTAGAAGTGTTTTGTTTGTTAAACACAATGAGGCAAGTGCTATGCATTTTTACTATGTTTTAGCACTTTCATGAGCAAAACGCTAATCAATTTTTAGAGTTAAGTCCCTGAGACTGACTGGTACATAATTCAGTTGAATTGCACAATTAAACCAAGCCCCTACTCTAGCACCTGGACAACTGACCTTATCAATTAAGTCGTTCAAAGTTGAACTCTGATTCTTGTCCCATGATCCCTCTTTCCATGGTATTCTTTTATGGGACAAAGGAGGGATCCTTAGACATAATGTAAAGTACCCATCTAGACCATTTCACTGTAAATAAAATCAGTTTTATCATTTAAATGATAGATTCTTTCTGATCTATAAATCAGAGTAACAATCTCCCTCCATTCCGACACGGCGGGAACATTGGGGGTAAGCCAATGTCGTGTCAGGGCCTTTTTGGCTACTACTAACAAAGCTCCTAGGAAGTATCATGTAAGTGGATCTCTACACTCCAGAGGAAAGACATAGAGGATAAATAAATCTGCTGATAAGGTGAGTTAGGCATCAAAAAGGGGTCTCAATTCCAACTGTAATGGAAGTCAGAAAAAATTGTATTAAAGGACAGGCCCAGAATATGCAAGTTTGATGTGCCTTTAACTCCCCACACAGCCGCCAGCAAACCCCTGAATGTGCAGGGGTAAAGTGTGCTGTCGCTGTAGGAGTACAAAAGAACCTGGTCAGTATCTGCCAAGAAAACAGCCTCCAGGTGTGGGAGTATGTAAGTTTAGCCACTGAAAGGCAACCATTATACCAGTTTTCTTTCGGAATATCAAAACCAAATTCCTCCCTCCATTTATCACATATACCCTCACTATTCACTCCCTGGGTTTCCCCAAGCGCCTTATACAAAACCGAAATCATATGGGTGCATTGCCAGCTTGTATACATCGTTAGATGCAAGAAATCAGTGGGGAGTAACATTCGTATTGTCGTACCCGAACGGGTAAAGATTAAAAAAAATAAATAAAAAAAGTGTCTTAGTTGCAAATATCTATAAAAAATCTTGACGTCTCAAACCGTGTGTTTGGCTTAAACTCAAAAAGGGTTTGAAATCAGCCCCATTTAAGAACTGGGTAAGATTAGTGAGCCCCAAATGTTCCCAGTGGCAAATGTGTGGTCGTACAATGCTGGGTGGAAATCCTCCAAAATGGTAATAAGGCAAATAAGTGGAAGAATTTCAGTTTGTGCTAGGCCACCTGTCTTATTTCCTCCGAGTGATCCATTAGCCTTTCCTAGCCCCCTTTTGTTAATCTCCTTGACATACGCTATAACCCCTAGCCTACAAATGCCACGTTGTCTGCTATACTCAGAAGACGGCCTGCCTCCTATGTACTATGTTATTATCTTCCTACCAATGGATAGGTAATGTCTCCCGATGTTGCTGCAGTTACCATATTTATGACCGATGCCTTTACCTGTACCTGCTCGTTTGCCTGTTGTACCCGACTGTATCCTTGTAATCATGAATGTACCTCTGTAACCTCCCGGGCCGCACCTGAAAATAGGCACCTGGTTGCCTAGTGTGCTTACCTGGTAAACAAATAAAATAAGAAATTAGGAAAGAGATAAATATCTGTGTATGGAACTCCAAACTTTCAGTTGGTATTTGATCCAGGGGTTCATCTGCACCAGATCATGTTGTCGGAAGGGGGGGGCATACGGTGTGTCAGTTTTAATTAGCTGCTTATAAAGGCATTAAACCTTCAATTTCCCTCCACAGAACAGGGTTAGACCTAGCTAAGCGGCAGACTATAAGTGAGGTGTGTGGCCCAATTATATAACTTAAAATTAGGGAAGGCTAGCCCACCCATTTCCCTAGGGAGGTACAGAATAGAAGCATGCACTCTTGGTCGTTTACTGGCCCAGATGAATTTGCTAAGGAGTTTATTCCAGGCCCTATATGTATTATCCGGAATACTTATTGGCACATTACGAAACAAATAAAAGGGCTCAAGGTAAAGTCACCATCCAAATCTCATCAACCCTCTGAAGAAAATTCAAAGGGAGTATATTCCAACCCGCTAGGTCTGCCTGTAACTGTGTAAGTAACAAACCATAATTATGTTTAATAATACCAGCTGTCCGGTGGGAGAGGTATATACCCAAGTACTTTAAATTTATCTAAATCCCAGCGGAATGGGAACCCTTGTTTAAGTGCTGTCAGTGCATCAGTTTTGGTAGTATTAAGTTTGTATGCCAAATAGGTCTAATAATTCAAAGACTGCTGGTACTGATTGGGGGGGGGGGGAGAGAAGAGAAGAGATCTGTTAAAGAGCTGGACATCACCCACATAAAGGGTTATGCTGCATTCCATACCCTCCATCTGTGCTCCATTTATCCAAGGGGAAATCCCTAATGGCTTGTGCCAGAGGTTCAATAAAAATAGCAAATAAACCAGAGGACAGCCCTGCTGGGTGCCCCTAAACAGGGAAAAATAAGGGGAGTGATGTCCCGAGACTTTCACACAAGCCAGAGGTGATGAGTAAAGTGTTATCAAGGAAATAAAGCGGGGAAGCCCTTCTTGCCTAGAACAGCAAATAAAAAAGGCCACGAGTCTATTGAATGCCTTCTCAGCATCAAGGCTGAGAAGGACAGAGGGTGTTATCACAGATTGCATTTCTTGAACTAAATACAGGGCTCTTCTAGTGTTATCTGTAGTGGATCTGCCACTAACAAAAATCTGTCTCATCTAATTTAATTATTTTGGGGAGAACTGTATCCAGAAGCTTAGCCAGAATAGACATCAGATACTTATAATCTACGTTCAAAACTGAAATTGGGCAATATGCTGCACAATTCTGTGGGTCCTTACCAGGTTTGGGAATTAGAGATATTACTGCGTACAACCAGCTGGGTGGGGGGAGTCGCCGAGCCTTGTAATACATCATTGTAAACCCCCAGGAGGAGAGGGGCTAGTATTTGCCCCAATTGTTTATAGAATTCCATACCATACCCATCAGGGTCAGGGGCCTTCATAGTTTTGGAGCGTGAAATGGCTTCATTCAATTCAAGTAGTGTTATTTTGGGGGGGGGGGGACTAAAGAAGATTTCTGATCCTCATCCAGCCTTGAGAGGCTCAATGGTGAAAGAAAGGCTCCAATGTCCCCAGGGTCCGATGGATGGTCTGGTGTCTATAGTGATCTATAATAAATCACAGAAAATCTGGGAGACCTGGTCAGTTTTAGAATAAATAATACCCGATGTAGGGTCCCTAATAGTGGATACAGTGGCGAGCCGGCACGACCTACAAAGCCTATACACCAGTAGGCAGGAGGCTCTCGGTCCCACTTCCCCACATCTTTGCCTTAAAAAGGCTAATGCCACTTCTGTATTCTGTCGAACCAATGATTCCAGCTCCTGCCTAATCTGTTTTAACTGGACCTCTACCGAATAGTCCCCCTGTTGGTGGGCGGCTTGGAGAAAATGAAGGGTCGCCTCCAAATGTGCTTGTTTTTCTCTCCGCTGTTTTGCCTGGAGGGAGGAATACTGTTATTAGGTGGCCCCTTAGAACTACTTTCAATATGTCCCACCTGATGGCTGAGGAAATTTCCAGGCTTGAGTTGTCACATAAAATTTCCTGTATTTTCTCTTCTAGAAATTCTCTAAATTGAGCATTTTTAAGATAGTCAGGGTTTGGTCTCCACAGCGTATTTCGCTTTTCAAGGCCTAAATCACACTTCGTTGTAACTGGAGCATGGTCGGTATGAGCAATATCACCTATAGCTACCTCCCTAAGAGTTTCTAAGCATTCTTTCTATGTATAGCAGTGATCTATACTAGAGTAAGAACCATGAACAGCAGAATAAAAATGTACATTCCCTATCTCTAGGGTGAAGGGAGTGCCACACATCAACCCAGCCCACCTCCTGGACAAATCTGTTAAAGAATTTGTGAGGAGCTGGTTGTCTGCCCCTAGTCACCCTAGAGGAATCAAAACATTTGGATTGGGGGCTATATTAAAATCTCCTGCTAATATCAGGGTGCCCCTGGTAAGTTGGACCACCTTATTTGAAAGGGAACGAAGGGTCTGTTGGGTGAAACCGGGAAGGGGAGTAAACATTAGATAACTGTTTATTTCTAACAGTACACTTGTCAATTTTTAGGTCTGTTGCTGAGAAACCTGCTCCTGTTGTGCCACAAGGTCTCCCAGAGGAACCATCCATGATTCAGTAAGCGTACAACTTTGATTTTGTAAAGTTATATATTGACCTTTTGCTAACTGGGACACAGACAATACAGCTTATTCCAGCCTCAACCAGGGGAAAGGGAGCAGGAAGGGGAGGCAGAAGAGCTTGAACAAGATTTGGCTGTAGATGGTATTTCTTAAACATTTCCAGCTACGTATCTCGCTGCATGCTTCCAATTATAAACAACATTTTTACGATGGTAATTCAATCTCAGTAACAGTGTTTGCTTTCATTATAGGAACTTTGATGCCAAAATTATAATAAGAGCATGTTCTTACTGCTACTGGTATTAGCAGGTTTGTAAAATATAAATTTTAATAAGCTATAATTCGTATGTTGTTTTATTCATGATGTTAAACAAGGTATTTTTTTCTCCCTTTTCTCCCCCATCTTTTAAGAATATGACCACCTCAAATGCACCAGTCTTGCTGTGTGAAGAACCGGACACTACATCATGCAGCAACCATACTGCTTTAGATGAATTAGAGTCATGCAATGAAGAACTGACTAGTATTCCTTGCACCACCTACATGGAGTGTGAAGAGCCAGATGCTCCTCAAAGCAGCAGAAGAAATGAGGAAGCAGAACAAATGAGGACCATGACGCCCTACAGCAGAATGACAGCGACATTGGTTTATATAAAACGTGTGAATTGGACAGAGAGAGAAGAAAACAATCCTAACACAGTGGCAACAGTCTCCAGATTTCCAGTTCCCAAAATAACTAATGGGATATGCTGGCAGCCAACAGTACACAAGATTCAATCCACATCTTCTCCATGAATTTAAGTTTGCACAGTACTACCAAAAAAAGTTAGATGCAGTCTGAGGCCCCCGCTTCGTGTTCAACATCTGTAAAGAAGATGTTTTGATCTCTACATCCATGACTGACTGGTCCAATGGAAATATACCGGAGCGATGCAGCAAGTCAAAAGAACACGGGAATGCAGTTGTAAAGGCTGAGGCATTTGAAGTCTGTGGTGGTAGAATGAATATCGCATATTAGTCCATTGTGCAGCCAAAAAAAAAAAAAAGGGAACGCACCAGGCATGCCCAGAGACAGATTGTAAAAATAATCATTCTTTGTGGAAGACAACAGTACACTTTGCTTGACGACACCACAGACCTGGACCCAGTATTCGAACTACATCTGAAGGAAGCACCACAAAATGCACAGTACATCTTGGCACAAATCCAGAATGAACTGATTCAGCTCATCGGTTTGCAGATTCAACGGAAGAGTACTCCGAGTCAAAGATGCAAAATTAATCCGTTTAATAGCAGATGGAACTACTGATATTTCGCACAAGGAGCAGATCACCCTGGCTTTATGTTATGTACACAGAAGTGAAGATGGGAATGTGAACTCCGAGAAAATGTAATTTGTGGAAGCCTTCGACACCACTGGAAAAGGCCTTGCACATCTCTTTCTACAGCGACAGAGCCTGGGGTATGGAAACTGAATACCTGAGAGAACAAGGTTATGGCTGAAGTAATAATGAGTGGTCATTTCAATGGGGTGCAGGCAAGAAGTCCAGAAGCAATGTAAAGTGCCTGCAAGGCACATAACCTTAACATAGCCATTGTCCATTCTTGTGCAACTCCTCTCGTGGCTAACTTGTTTGACACAGGCAGAAAAGTTATTTCTTCATTAAAGACTTCAGCGAAGTGTCACAAAATATATTTATCAGAACTGAAGAAGGAATCTGCAAGCTTGCCGAATGAACATGAAGACACTGAGAAGGATAGAAGTACATCCTTACAGGCACCTGGCAACACACAGATGAGTCAAGCCAATTCACTTTAGTTTCAAAATTAAGTATGTTGCGATAGCCAGCACCTTGGAGAAGATTGTGGGGTTTGATGACAATGATGCAGAACAATTTTTATTCTCCATTAGGACGTTTAATTTTATTGTTATTATGGGGTGTGTGTGCGCACGCGTGCGCATATATATCTATGCTTGCAACAATGAAGCCACTTTATTTATACCTTCAACACAAACTGACCTTATTCAAGAATCTGAGGAAACAAATGTCATCATCGAGACACTGAAAAGCACAAGATGATTTCTGCAAGCCTGTATGAAGAAGAAGTGAAGCAGCTAGTAGATAGTGCCCTAGTCGAAGAATCGGTTCCCAGAATCTGTGGGAGGCAGACTCAAGGAGCAAAATCACTGCAGCAGATCCAGAGGATTACTACCGCCAGAACACTTTCATACAATTCTTGGATCACGTTATTATGCAAACTAAGAGAGCTACTCATTGAATGCCGCCCACGTTTCCTGGCACAATACTTTGTGCCCAGGGCCATGCATGTTCTTCAGGATTACAGTATGGTGACTGCACCTCTATGAAGCTTAGAGGACAGATCTTTCTAGTCCAACAAACCTGAAACAGGATCTGCAGGGATGGACAGCAAAAATGGGACATGGTCTCCAGGGAAGACTGGCCAACTACGATCCTTGATACTCTACAGAAATTAAACCCTGCAATCTGTCTAGAAATCAACACTGCTTTATGCATTTTGACTACCATACCAGTCAGCGTTGCAGCAATGGAGAGGTCATTCAGTGCACTGAGAAGACTGAAGACCTAAGGAACACCATGAGGGAAATGCAGTTAACTGGTTAGGCTCTGCTAGAGATCCATCAAGGCATCGAAGCTGATGTTTAAGTGTTAGAGTTTGATCCATGCAAGATTGTCGCATCAACTTTATTTCAAAGTGATATATTACAGAATTACCAATGAATCCTTTTCTCATTATGGTGTCTTCGGTTGTTCATAGCTGTTAAATTGTGGTAAACTGCAGGCATACCGTAGGTTGGATGGTCTGTGGCCATTTGGTGCAGAGCGGCTTAAGTGGTTATGTTGACCAGATCCAAACCTGAGCACCATGTAGTCCACCCTAGCCCTTTGTTGCTGCTGTACTAGTCATTTCAAAGTTCATTGTGTTGCCACTATGTTAAGCCACACTTTTTCAAGAGACCTACCAGGCTAGCGCTATTCACCACTTAGTTCAGTGCCTTACCTCCTGAAATGCTGCTGCTGTTTATGTGGCCCCAATTTTTCTAATGATTGTCAAGATACAGCGCTCGTAAAATTTAATTCACCAGGTCTCCTGTACTTTCCAGTTTGAAGATCCACCCCCACGCCATTCCTGCATTCAGCCAAGTTACGATGTGATCCCAAGGAGAACGCGGGGACAAGCTCCATTATAATGTATGGGGGGAGCTACTTTAACATCATGTTTATGTAGGGCACCAAATGACTAACAAGGTGCTTGTATCATGGGGGCGATCTTTGAACCGGGAAGTACAGGAGACCCGGTGAAATAAATTTTATGAGTGCTGTATCTTGAAAACTATTTAAAAATTTGAGGCCACATAAACAGCAGCAGTATTTCAAAAGGTAAGGCACCGAACTAGGTGGTGCTAATCTCCTTTGTTTTAACTTGGTGAATCTCTAATTTGTGTTCCTATGTGCTGCTAGTTTCTTATCTAGTTACTGTAAATTTAAGGCAACTAATAGGCAACTGTATGCTGTTGGTACAGGTACTGTACATTACAATTTTATTCTGACTGGGTGATTTCAGGTAATATGTATGGGTAAATGATTTCTGCATGTATGGGTGACTACATGAATTTCTGCAAGCTGGGGGTGCTCAACTTTCCTGAGACAGCAAACTGTGTACGCATAAGTACTGCTGTAATGTGCTTCAAGTATTACTTTTTTGGGGCTCCCATTACTTGGTATTCTAAATTGTAAACTGGTGCCATACACTCCTGTGATTGTTATTTTGTTGAGTGGATGACATTGGTTGCTTTGCTTGAGTATGAGTGCAGCATATGTAATGAGTCCTTTATTGCATATCATCCGAGTTGCAGTGAATTTTTAAATTGTACAACTGGTAATATACTAAAGTTTGGGTGGAATGGGGCTTTTTGATGCAAACTGTTCTAAGCAGTTAAGGTGACAATCCAAACCAGAGCACCATCTAGCTTACCCCAGCCCTTCTATACTGTAATTTTAAGGTAATTCATAACAGAACACTGCTCTGGATAGTTGGGTATATTACCATTTTGTTGAATGGGTATTAGTGGGCTGCTCATATGCAACTTTTTGGCTGGTGTAGCTCCACTGTTGTGTCAGTTTTTTTTTTTTGCATCTTGGTATTTGATATTGTAGTCTGGGCTTAACTGGTAACATTTCAAAGTCTGAGTGGCATGGAGTCGTTTGGTGCGAATGGTTTAGGCTTTTAAGGTAACAACCAAAACCAGGGCACCAGGAAGCTCACCCCAGCACTCATACAGTAAGTAAATGTAAATGGGTCTTGTAACGTTAATGTAATTCGTAATATTACACTGTTATTAGTAGGTTACAGGACTGCGTGATCTTGTTTATTTTGGGTATGTGTAAGTATATGAAAGATTTTTGGCTGGCGTTGAGTGGATCTCTGTGGGACTGGCTGCCTTGATGTGGTACAGGGGCATGTCACAATGTGTCCTAAAACACTAAATGCTAGTCTATTAGTCTGACTTTGTCAGGGAGTGAAAGGCTTTCTTACAGTATGGAAATGAGAGTATGTGCACTACACCTTTACATTTTGTATTTACAGTATTCGCCACAGACTCCGTTAGAGTTAGGAGGGAGGGGGTTGGACAACGAGGGGGGGTGGTAGCAGTACGACAGCCCTGTGTACAAATCTGAAATCCCTGGCTACACCCCTGGTGGACTGTGTCATGTCTTAAGTATACTGGCAGCCCACAGTGTGAAAATTTAAGTAATTACTGTGCCCCTGCTATAACTTGATCCATGCTGGAAAGAACTGTGCTGCTGTCCTCCCTCTGTCCCTTCTCAAGACTTGCCTCAGCAATCAGTTTGCATCATGCTCCGTCACCCGCCACCCCACCTTCCCCCCTCCCCAACTCCCAGTCCAGTGAGTTTCCCTAGTAGTCACTACTAATGCAAGCTGCCAGACCATGTCCCCTAGCACCCCATTTACTCTAGCACATCTCCGCTCAGCATCCCCTCACCCCATTTCTCCCTACACCTTAAATCGCTCTTCCTTCACCTCCACTACACTACCTGCCTTTCTCGTACCTCTTTACTTCACCCCACTGCCAGCTATCCCCATCTCTCTGAATCACTGACAAGGCACTTTGTGGCTGCTTATCATCCCCAAATGTTTTTATTTTAACTTGTACCTATGTTTTGAGTTATTCTGTAAGTTCTGAATCCAAGCTGTAGTGTTCAACGTAATGTACCGTTGCTTTATCCCATTGTACTTTGTTTTGCAATCTATGACATGGAACCTTTGTAAGAGAGGTTGCGCTCATAGGTCTTTTCCAGATCACTAAATAACTAAAAACATTTACTGAGAATGTCATTAAGTTTATTGGCAGCCACAGCCTGGGGGGACTGGGCTGGGGGCCAGCAGCAAATCTGCTGAGCTGCACATTAAGCCACTGAAATGTGTTAGTAAAACAAGGGTGCTGTCTGGGTGTGAACCAACTTCAAACTTTTTAATAACTGCAGTCTGCCACATGGCCGGAGTAAAATTAGCAACCGTAGAAGGATGGTGACAAAAATGATACAGAAGGAAAAAAAAAAAAATTTGCCTACAGATAATTGAAGGAGACTTTGCAGTGCACGTTAGCTGCAAATTGTGCTGAGAGTACAGAGATGAGCTCGCAGGTTGAGTAACTTTAGTGAGGCATTAACTGCAGAGATTACAAGCTCCCCCAACTAAAAGTTTACACCATCTGGAAACATCTGAGAGCAGCACAAGAAAGCTGTTAACATTTTAAGATTTGTTAGAACAAGGTCACCACTAGATATACACCGCCATACCACAATTGGCAAGTTTCAAACAGTGGGGGGAGAGGGGAAAGAGTTTGGACCAATATCTAACAGTATTTTAATTTATTTGTAGGTAGAGCCTTCAGTAATGCAGAGGAACAGCACAGAATGATTCAAGGCAGGCTGATGGAGATCCTGTATATGACGGCCAAAGAGGACATCCCTATTAAAAAGTCTGAAGTGCCATGGAGTTCATCTGGAAATAAATACATTAACGCTGTTAGTGGGAAAGAAATCAATGTGTATTGGCAAGAACCTAGAAAAAAAAAAAAACCTGCTGGCACCCGTCAAAGATGCAAATTATTTTTCAGTGCTTATGGATGGTAGTATTGACAATGGCATAATTGAAAGGGAACTGCTTTACATAATTTGCGAAAACCCCATCAATGATCACGTGGATGCCAATATTTTTTTTTTTTTTTTTACACACACGAAAGTTTTATCAGATGGCTCACGTCAGGCACTGAAAAAAAAAAAATCTCCTTTTAGACATTTTTACAGAGTGGAGCCTTAATAAAAAATAAAAAAAAAAAAAAAAAACATGGTTATGTTTGGGGCTGATGGGCATCTGGCAACATGGGTGTAAGACAGGGTCTTGCTGCTCTTTTAAGGGAAGACATACAGTGGTTAGTTGGTGTTCATTGTTTCCCCACACAGATTAGAACTGGCCATAAAAGTCGCTTTGGATAACACCCATTTCAAGGATGTTTCAAATTTTCTGACCCAACTGTTTTACCTCTATCAGAAAAGTACTAAGAGACTAGGAGTTACGGTCCCTTGCCCAGGCCATGGAGATGTCAGCTGAACAACCCCAGAAAGCCCATGGCACACTCACACGATGGGTGCAGCATAAACTTCTTGCCACCCGTGCTGTTGACAAATCATTCCCTGTAATTTGTGCCCATTTTAGAATTTATGGCCGCAGACCCAACTCATGACCAGGCCAAAGCCATGGGAGTGTTGCAAATTATGGCTAAATTCCAAATGGTGGCACACCTTTTGTATTTTGTAGAGCTGCTTCAGCCACCTACCAGGTTCTCACTAGCACTTCAAAAAAGTAGCTGAAATGCCAAAGCTACTTGGCTCTATTGAAACTTTGAGAAACACTCGACCACACTGAGCAGAGTGGTCCCATAGGTAGCAGTGAACTTGACAGTCAAAGAAAAAAAAAAAAAATGGGTCCGATGTTCTTTTAGGGTGACTTACAAGGGTGTGAAATTAACACATTTTAGTGGCCAAGTTATTTAACAAACTAAGAAATAAGTTAAAAATATTGAGAACTGTTGTGAACAAAGGTTTGGTTTGACTCCAAATATTATCTATAAGTGTTAGACATGAGACTTTGGCCAGCAGACAGAAAGGAACTGGAGCTGTATAGTAACCATGACATTACTGCAATAGGTGACCACTTTTCAGCACTTTTGCAGCCCGACTGACAGCGCTCTGATACTTGCAGAATGGCAAGAGTTTAGGATTTTTGCTCAAACCAATTTCATCAATCTTTGTACCTATGCTCTCTAGTCAAAGCTGGCATGCAATTTTTTTTTTTTTTTTTTTTTTAAACTTTGTTAGGTTATTTACATGACAGTAAAACATACGGCAAACCGTTCACATGTGTAAACGGTTTCAGGAACACTGTCCCCTAATGAAAGGGGACACTGCATTTATCATATTGAGAAAAATTACAGAATACACCTCCAATGATGTAACACTTAAACAAGCTTGTTCTGCATTTAGAACCCAAAAGCAACATGGCCAATTCAAAAATTACAGAATTGTCCAGAGACCCATCCCTTATGGGATTAATGGCACCATGCGTCTCCCTAAAGTAGATGTAGTCTCTAAATAGTCCAGCAGCAGAACAGCAGGAGGAAAAAAAAAAAGGGCGCCCTGAACGAAAGCAAAATGAAGGACAGCGCACTTCACATTTATGCTCCCAAAACTCTAAACCACCTAACATACTAACATGCCAGCAGAATAGGCCTGTCTCTTGAGTCTGCTCAATTTTCAGTACCTGCACCGAGGGTCGATTTTGGTGTCCCCCTCAGGTTATACTGTCCCCAGTCCTAGATGTTCCACCTGTACTGGGCCTGGTCAGATTTACTCTCCCCCTGTACCTGTCCCATACCCATTTAAACCCATCCACAGTCTCCACCTCCACCAGCTCCCTGAGCAGTGCATTCCATGGCTCCACCACCTTTTCAGTGAAACATCTCCTCCTCTCCCCTCCGAGCCTGCACCCTTCCAGCTTACACCCGTGACCTCTCATTGCTCCCACCCTCCTTCCTTTGCAGCACAATGACTGGGCCTCCTTTACTGATCCCTTTCATGTACTTAAAGACCGCCATCATGTCCCCCCATCCCTCCTCTCCTCCAGAGTGTACATGTCAAACTCCCCGAGCCTCTCCTCATAGGTCCAGTGCCCCAGGCCCCAGATCATTTTGACTGCCCTCGTTTGGGCCCTCTCTAGGAGTGTAATGTCCCTTTTTAAATGTGGTCTCCAAAACTGCACACAATACTCAAGGTGTGGCCTAACCAAGCAGTTATACAATGGAAGGATCACTTCCACCTTTCTGGAGGTAATCCCCCTGGCGATGCATCCTATCTGCCTTTACCGCTGCCCTCCTACAGGTCTCAGAGTTGTTCATTTTGACATCTACCACTACTCCCATGCCCCTCTCACCCTCCGTGACTTGAATCACGTCTCCTCCCAGGGTATACCCCTGGCCTGGATTTCTGTCTCCCAGGTGCAGAACCTTGCACTTCCCCACAGTGAATTTTAGTTTCCATTTTCCCTGACCACCTTTCCAGTCTCCAGGTCCTCCTGCAAGGCCACCCTGCCCTCCTCCTCATCCACTGCACCCAGCTTTGAGTCAACGGCAAAGAGACTCATCTCACTCCTTCACAGTTCTCCGTACAGCTAAAATTAAAAATTGTAGGTTAGCTGATCCAATCAAGTAATATATCAGAGAAAGCAGACAGACTGAGAAGTGGCGTAGCTCTTGGGGAAAACAAACACTTGCTGGTCATCCTGAATAAGATGGCTTGCTCGACAGGCATATTGTAAATTCCGAGCTCTACTTCCAATTCCAGCCATTACCACTGTCATGGTTCCAGGCTCCTCTGAGTTTTGAGAGCACCCCATAGGGTAATCGGATAGACTTTCTGAATGTCCCATATAGTTTCATCTCTCTCCGGTAGAAGTTTCTCAGATAGCCAATCTTGCAAAATCACCACCAGATAATCTCCTTCACATCCTTCTGGCAGACCTAAAATCCGTATGTTAGCGAATCTGGTCTGGTTTTCTAGTGTTTCAAGTCGTGCATGTAGGTGTTTATTTTCTTTTACCAGTAATGCTGTAGCACTCCTTGATGCATCCATTTGTCTACAGACCTCAGTCATTTCACCCTTTATCCCTTCTCTACCGTTTTGAAGGAAGAGCACCCAACCACTGAAGTCATCTACTTCCTGGGCCAGGTCCGAAACGGACACAATTAATCTCTGGAGCTTCAGCCCCAGACACCCCATTGTCTCCGTGGAAGTCGTTTCCTCACCGGCCTGTGTGATGACATTAGGCCTCAAAGCACCACCAGATCCCTTACTTTTATCCGCTCCACCAGCCGCTTTATCCTTCTTGGGGTTGCCCATTTTAAACAAAATGAGGTCACTGCTTCTTTTGGCGTTGACCAAAATTTAATACAAGGCACACAAAAGGAGGAAGCAGATTTAGTCAGACGAGTACAGAACTGCACAAATCTGCTGCTGCTGCTCAGCCTCCACAGTGCCACCCGCCCCACCCCCAGTTTCTAAAATTCTTATCCAAATCTGTTGAAGCTCGTCACTGTGCCGAGATATGTCCTGTGTCTAATGCATTGTACAAAGGTGTTTTTCAACTACGAACAAGGTAAAAACTGACTGAAGAGCAAGTCTAGTAGAAAATACTGCAGAAACATTGATTCGCATTAAAGAGCAGGGTCCCCCTCCAGCTGAATTCAATCCAGACAGGGCTGCAGACATTTTTTAGTATTAAAGAAGTCCTGGTGATTTGGCAGCTCAGGATGGGGGACCACCCCAAGTCCCCCCCACCCAGAAACAGACCAGAATTACTGACTACATGGCTGGTAGAGAAGAGTAGCAACTCAGTCCTTGTTGGAAGTTTATGGTCAATCACTGTCCCAGGTGGAGTAGTTTTTATGGGGCAGGGAGGGGATTAATTTTAAAATTTATATTATCACGACTCATGATCACACTTCACAAATTTCACAAATCCATGGTCTGCTTTGGTAGTCATCCTTCATGGCTCTTAAAATGTATTTGTGCTGTTACACAATTGTATCATGTAAATGGCTAAATAAAACAGTTAGTCTCAGAAATCTGCGTATTTTATCAATACAGAGCAAGATAAGTAGATTTTATGGGGCTGAGCAAAAGTATAATTTTTTGGTAATTACTAATCATTTTTTACTTTGATTAGCAAAGACTGCTAATCAAGTCTCCAACACTAATCTATGCCTTTCTGTGGGATGAGGAGGTTTTACTCTGACCTAGTCCTCGATGCTGATCCCGATGCAGGGGGTTGGTCTACTCATATATCCCTCTGTAGGACCGGGAGGGGCCCTCTGTCAGAGGATGAAGCATCGCTGCAGGTTCGCCAGTATGAGCCCACAATGGTGGACAGCAGCTATGACTGGCTTATCTTACACTTGGGGGGCCTTTGATCAGATATCCTTTGCTGCTGTCTCAGACAAAGCCACGATGGAGGTTGCAAGGATAATGCTCCAAGATGAGCTTGGTCAGTCAAGCTGTGTGAAGCCACAAATACTCCTCAAAACAACAGAACCTAAAAGATTGAAGTCCTTTCTATATAGCGCTCTTTCCCCCCCTTTCCCCCCCTCTCTTTTTTGTACCTCACCCCAGCCCCCTTTTTACTTTAACCATTAGAAGGTAGGTGTACTGTCAGTTCTATTCCTCATGCCTGGGGCTCCAACAAACTGTACCCAAGTCTGCATGATTAACTGCATTCAATGCACTGTTGACTGATTGGATAAAAAAAAAAAAACACAACACCCACCCCAGAACAGAACCTGAACTGAACTGAACATACTTCTAGAAGCTGGCCTGAGACATTGTGCTGTGTAACATGTGTAACCAATCCTGATGGTGCCAAGAGTGCTCACACCAAAAAAGACAAAAAGGAAAGGCCACCACACTCCTGTGCATGTGTGCATCCATTACATGGATGGCCACCGCTCCCAACTGAGCATGCACTACCACTGCCAATATGGCTGCTGTTCGAAAAAAGGCCCAAGCACAGCAGTGCAAAGATAGCTGCTGCTTGCTCAAACAGTCCTGGCCTTCCAAGATGGCACCTCCATAATTCGAGTAGCTGTAAAGGCGAGCTTCCGAAGTCACTCACTTTCTACGCAATGACAATTGTTTTATGCTAGACCCTCCCTCTCAGTCACCTTAACTCCCATCTTACTGCAGTCTTCTGCAAGCCTGGGGGGGGGGGGGTAAGAACACAGCCCAATCAGGACTCAAGGAAGGGTAGGCTACAGCAGCTCAGCCTGGATCCACAGCCAGCGTTCCACTTGCAATCTGTCCCTTCGACGCCTTCAGCAGATGTCTGCCAAGTCTTGAGCAGCAGTAAACTGTAGGCTCTGTGGAAGACTATACAGGTTGCAGAAACATGAAGGGGGGGGGGGTGTTAAAAAAAATAAATAAATAAATAAATAAAAGGGGAGGGGCCAGCAAGACAGGGACCCATCCTTAGCTAGAGACAGAATGAAGATGACCGAGGGAGTATGGGTAGAGGGTCTCTAACTTCTCTTAAGACTTCTTTAAGCTGTCGTAGCCTACAGAAGACAGCCCAGATCAAATCTGCCTACCAACAGGAGCAGACACTATACTATTTCTGCAAGAAAAATGTTACTGCCTGCAAAAACTGCATGGTGACAAAAAAAACTTTCTGCTTTAACTAGAAAAATGTAAACTGCAGATCAACCGCTGTATTATGAAATGCAAGCCCTCAGTTGCCTTTTTGTGTGTATTCTACAGAGGTCTAGTCGAGATGAAAAATCCTTGCTGAGAAAACCGACTTATGTAAGGACTTCGCATCAATCATGGACTAAGTTTGTTCAAAATGGCACAGCATAAATAAGGTATGCATCTGTGTAGTGTAAAAAAAAAGGGAGTAAAAATAACCAGTGAACATCTAATTTGCAAAATAAAATACAGGGAATGACAAATATGCAAAATATACACAGTATTATACAAAAATCAAAAACATACAGCTTTTATTATGCCCTAAAGAACTCAAATCAATGTTGAGCTGTCTTCCTTGAAGTCAGAATATAGGACCACCCTGCCACAGAAACCTAGAATTTGATGCCAGACAAGGAAATGGGCAGACTGGGTGGGCCAAGCAGTCCTCATCTACTGCATAAACTCCAGCTTCTAACTGATCTGCATCTCATCTTCTCTTTTTCCACTACTAGTGTAGCCTTCCATCTATCCCAAGCACTTTAATTCACCCATCGTTTTAGCCCCTACAACCTCTGCAGGGAGGCTATTCCTAGTAACACCACCACCACATTGTGACCCACTGTTCTTGCACATCTTTCTGAAAGATAAAAAAAAAAAGTGGTAGCCACAGACATTGACAGCTATTTCACAAAATTTCTGAATAGTTTTGTCTCTGCTGCCCCTGTTTAAATGCAGAAAGCATCAGATATTTCTAGAAATATCATAAAAATTTCGGGAAATATCTGGCAGTGTCTATGGCTACCACTGTACTGCCCTCTTGAACTCAGTTTATCCCCTTGGGATACTTAAATGTCCCTCCCTCCTTTCCTCCAGGGTACACATACCAAGGTCCTTCAGTCTCCTCATATGGTTTCTGGTGCAGACCCTGCACCATTTTTTCTTGCCCTTCTCTGGACTGCCTCTATTCTACATCTTTTCGGAGGTGTGGTCTCCAGAATTGAACACAGTACTCTAAGCGAGGTCTCACTGTCTGTACAGTAGCACTACCTCCAGTTTTCTACTGGTGATACCTCTCCCTATGCACTCCAGCATCCCACCGGCTCTCCTCACAGCCTTCTTACATTGTTAGACTACCTTCAGGTCATCAGTTATGATTACCCCCAGGTCCCCTTCTGCTTTGGTTGTCGTCAGTAAATCCCCCCCAATCATGTATTCCTTTTGTGGATTTTTGTGCCTCAAGTGCATGATTTTGCACTTTTCTGCACCGAATCCAAGCTGCCACACTCTTCACTCCTCCTTCTCTAGGTCTCTTCATTCTTTCCACCCCCACCCCAAGTGTCTACACTACTGCAGATCTTGTCACTTAAGACACTGAAGGAGAGGCCCTAGCCCTGAACCCTGTGGCATCCCACTGGTTACACCCTTCTCCTCGGATTGAACTCCGTTTACCTCCACCCTCTGTGTCCTATTGCTCAGCCAATTCCTGACTCAGTTTACCACCTTTAGACCCAACCCCAAACTGCCCAATTTGTCTGCTAGCCTCCTGTGTAACTGTGTCAAAAGCCATGCTAAAACTCTAGGTAGGCCATGTCTACCATCCCTCCTGATCAAATACTCTGGTCACCCAGCCAAAGAAATCAGATTAGTTGAACAAGACCTTCCTGCTATACAGGAATGTCACAGTAGCAGCCATCCTGTCAACACAGTCGTAGCACTACCGTTTGTGACACCTGCATTTCTGGTTCAGTAATGGAACAGGGTCATCAGATGGCCAGCTGCAGGAGGAAGACTATGTAATACCACCACATGGGTGACCACAGGTGGCTGTGAAAGTAGAGCTGGAAGTCAGGGATGGGGACAACTAACACAGCCTGATGCACACTCATGTATATGGAGTCAACTCCAGACAGTCAGCATCCATAAAGGAGGAAAACACACAGACACACACACACACACACACCCCTGAAGCACAATGGTGCTGTCTCCTTCCACAAGTCCAGCACTGCTGGCCTGGGCACCCTTCTATAGTCCAAGGAAAGACCTCTGGCAAGGCCTAACACCGATGTTTAAGTGTTTGGGGGGGGGGGAACAAGGAGGCAGACAGAGGGGTAAATCCTGGAGAACGCAGGTGACTGGAGGCAGCTGATGAGGACAGACTGTGTGCCAGACATAAAAATAAATACATAAAAAAGAAGCGTCACAGGTTTACCGTCAAGGGTAGAAATAACTGCCTGTCCCAGACACCCAGTTTTCTCCTGGGACAGCTGGTTTCATTTCTCTGCCTGTCCCTGGGACAGTCTCCAACTGAAAAATA
This sequence comes from Neoceratodus forsteri, assembly GCA_016271365.2. NCBI lineage: Eukaryota > Metazoa > Chordata > Ceratodontiformes > Ceratodontidae > Neoceratodus > Neoceratodus forsteri. Next base: position 1,409,806,866 of record CM057456.1, on the reverse strand, counting down.
ATTAATGGGTGACACACTTGGACAGCTGGTTCTGATCACTATCTTTTTTGTAATAAAAAAAAAAAAATGGGTTATGGATCGTCTCTCAAGAAATGCTGAAACAGCATGTGAGTATCACACACACACACACACACACACACACACACACACACACAGGTTTTAGATACAAGGTGTTACCTGGAAGGCCCAAAGCTAATTACAGACTTTAAGTTATTATATCTGTAGATGCTAAAAGAGAAAATCATAAACTTTGAAAACACTTAGAGGAAGAAAAGCAGGTTGTGACGTTTTAGTGCGAAGTGATAAAAGATGACTTCATGTGCTGGAAGGGGGAAGCTTATCATAAGATCAAAGAGTCTTTTGAAGAACATGAGTTGTGCTGAGGTTGCAGAATTTAATACTTGGAAGACCCTGTTTTTATACAGATTTTCTTTTTATATATTCTGACAGGGAGGAGCTAGGTGATTTCATGCAAAATAGGTGGGGGAAAACCAGCTTTTAAACATTATTCTGTTTTCCTTCAGAGACTTCTATCTAGATTGACAAAAACATCTGTGAGCACTTTAAGCAGGTATTTAGAAAGAGACAAATCTAAGTACTTTAGTAAGAAATGCACTGTTAAAACCTGTTTTAAGAAATTTGTACATCTTGTGATATAAGTTCTGTATTTTGTTACATATTTATCTATTGTAATAAAACTATTTTTATAGCTTGCTTGGTCTGTCAGATTTCTTTCCTTTATAAGCAGAGTATATATGGTTAAAGCAGACACTGTACATAAGCTTGAATGGTGATACCAAACAGGGAAAAAAAGCAAGCGTTTTAAATCTGAGGTCTTTCATTACAGTTTTTAAGGGTTCATTTCTGTACACCTGGTTAGGTGCCTGTAGGCAAGGATATCTGGCCCCCGAAGACAGAATTATCTGAGCCTGTACATTGGGTACGCTAACAAGAGCGTCACAGTTTGAATCCCTCCAAGACCTGAGACCAAAGATTGATTTGAACCAACAAAAACAAAGAGGGTTACCTTGTTCTGTTAACTGTTCACAAGACTGCACTCGGAGGTTGGCACTTTGGGAGTAGAGGGCTGACCTGCTGAGTGGGTTTGTGACAATGGGCACTAGGACCCAGGAGATGTCACCTCCTGTAAGGCTGGGCTATAGCTGTCCCAATATCCCGTTGTCACATGTTGAGAGATGTCTATAGATAGGCTCTTCTGGGTGGTCAGCTGTTTTGTCAAGTAGCAAATGAAAACAGTACCACAGTAGGACTGGACTGTGCATGTGTTCAGTGTTACCATGCATATGCAGTTGTATGGTTTCCTTTTGCTTTCCACACAGCATACTTCATTTCTCTGTGTGCTGCACTTGCAGTACCAGCCCAGGACAAACTTTTATTCACAGGCAGCAGAGTTTGGGGGAAGCACATTAACATCCTGTTCAGGTCCGTCTCCTAAGGGGAGCCTTGGTTAGGGTAACTAAAAGCCTTTGTAAGGGCTAAAATACCTTATTTGAAAACCCTTTAAAGGGCAGACCATCACAGCGGAGGGGTGGGGAAGTGAAGAACTTAAAGGGCTGAGACAGCCACTTAAAACACCCCGACAGGGCAGGAATGGCTTCACAGACAGGAGATGAGGAGGCTGGTTAAAAGCTCTCGTCTTGGTTACTAAGTAGAGAGACAGAGAGAGGGAGCGAGACATTTAGTCTGTGCGTTGCACATAGGAGCAGAGGAAGCAGATCCGCTCGTCAGGGCACAACTGAAGGGAGTTAAGGCCCCTTGGCCCCTATCAGGGTCATGAACTGGGGGCACACTTAAGTCTTTTTCAGGGCCATGCACCAGCCAGTGGGTAATATTTAGTAGCCCTTTTTAGGGCACCTTACAATGGGTAGCATTAATAATTAAGCCCTTTTCAGGGCACCGTACCAGCCAGGGGCACACCAGTTATTAGCTCATGTTCAGAAACAGAAATGTAAACTAAGTAAACAAAAATGTAAACCTAGTGAACAAAACTTAAAAGGAGAGGTACAAATTCTGTGGGACAGTCAAAATGAATTACACCAGTCCCTTGGCCAGCCATCCCCCCAAAATTATTTCTAGCCCTGTTTGCCGTAACCATGACATTGAAAAGTCATGGTATTAATATCATGGGCAAGTTCCAATACCACGATACTCTATTTCTGTTTGGAGAGAAGTCCTGTAAAAGTACTTGAACAGGTTTAAATAAAATATATACAAGTTTGTGCCATTGCTTATAAAGTAAAAATAATGAAACTGCCAACACCAATTAAGATACAGCAAAGATCTTTGTGAATTATTTTAAGGAAGAATACAAACAAGTACCAATACAAACCGATAACTATATACTAAGATTGACTTTGGAGTATGGAATATTACAGAACCCATCAGTTAATAAAACAAATTGCCAGGTACAGACAGGTTCACTTCAGAATTTTGGAGATATGCATCTGTCTCTCATACGTCTCTAATCCCCTGAATTTGTACAGCCAATTAACTCAGCACAGGTATAATAATTCCTTCAACCACTGCAGAAGCAACTACTACCTTAACCCCAAAAGACACAGATATTAGGTAACCAGAAAATTAGACACACAGCACTACTGAACACAGATTACAAAACTGTAAAACTAATTGTGTAGAGAACAGAGAGCTCAATTCCTCTCACCACCCATGCAGATCAGGGGCACAATATCCAAATTTTCCAAAGAAGTGCAAACTTTTGCATTGTGCCTTGCAATTGCCCAGGTGCCAGAAGATGCTATATATTTCAATTTAACAATGCACTGGCTCCATTTCATTAGAGAGCAATGTCAGCCCAGTGCTAAACCACTTAGTACTACCCCGACAGCATAGCGGTTGGATTTCCACTCGTGACGCGAGCGACCCAAGGTTCAGGAACGGACCCAAGATGCTGGAGGGCTGGGCAGCGAGAGAAGGCTTGAGCGTCAGACAACTGCTCGCCTTCTCTCGGGGGGGGGGGCACAACCCAGCGCTTGCTGACTCCTGACTGAGGCCAGGGGTACGGCATTGCATTAGGTCATGCTAAGAATGGACATGGTGAATGTTTGATGGTGGTGGTACACCGCGCCCCGAGACAAAAATGGAAATAGTGCTCCGTGGTCAACCAGATGACGGCCACCAGCTCCCGCTGCCACGAGACCCTGGGCAGCCTAATGACCACCCAAACAGCACCCGGGCCAACTAGGAGTGTGTTGGCCTCCCCCACTGGTGCCTTCCCCTTCGGAGGAGGGGGACCCATCTGGAAAGAGTTACGTCGGGTTACCTGGGGGGCTGCAAATGTGGGGTGATGATGGCTGTCTCAGGGCAGGGAGGCAAGTGAGGAGCATAGGTGGGCCCGAAAGGCCAACCAGGTGTGCGAAAAAAAAAAACACACCCTACCCTGACAGGACTCCAAAAGTATGCCACCAGAATGGATGGTGCCAGAAAATTATCTGTAATATTCAAAAGGGACCCATGCAAGTAAGTCCATTGTGCATGAGAGGTGCTAAGGGGCCATTTGCATGGCCACCATGGGCTCATCTGCATGGGTAGCAAGGCCTCCCTGAATGGGTGACGAGGCAGGTAAGCGCGGCACCCCCCACCCACTGCCCGGTCCCAGACATGTGTACATATCCTTGGTGCTAGTGCCCCGGATCACCGCCCATTCCAGAAATTATACTAGCCTGGTGCTAGTGGGAAGCCCCCTCCTCCAACTGCCAGCCCCGCTGAAAGAATATCCTAGTGCTAATGAATCTCTTCCCTCCAAAACACGACTGACAGCCAGGAAGGTAAAACTCCCTGGCATTTAGTGGTTCCCACAGCACCGGGCATACCCCCCAAACTCACCTTTGTATGATCTGTGCTGCCGCAGGAGCATACGGCGACTGACAGTCCTATATAGAAACAGACAAACATAAGACTGACAGCAGATAAGAACTGCTTGGGCCCACCCAGTCTGCCCATTTCCCTACCTACTGGATAAACTGCAGATTCTAGTTAGCCTACTTCCTCCTACCCCCAGCTATAATTGCCTTACGTCTGTCCCATGCATTCTTGAATTCCCCCACTGGGGCCCACTGCTTCTGACCTCATCGGCCAGCCACCAAATCTCATTTGGATTACAATCAGGGTCCCTTTTCCATCTGTCATACCAGTTGAGTCTGTGTTCACCTACAGTGCGTTTTAGAAACCTAAAGTATTTTACCTTCCATGGTTTAAAGTGTGCCACCGAGCTCAACCATGCTAGCAGCATCACTGTTCTCAGTGTGGTATCCACTGTAACTTCTCGGAGATCGCGCGCCCATGGCGGGGGATTAAAACAGGTGCACCCACACTGCAATTTGAGGATTGCTGGGGTAGGCAGCATTTGTGGTGCAAAGTACTGAACTGTTTATCGAGTCTGCTTAGACTGTAGATATACTGCTACCACACTGCTTCCATTTTACCCATTGCCCCTTGGTTTACTCCACACCCTCCCTTTTTAATAAATTATTCCTCTGAACAGCATTTTATGGTTTGGGGACTGTCACTGGTTGCAGTGTCACTTATTCTAGGAAAGAGACTGTGTGGGCAGTTTATGCATCATTTCCTGGAGGTGTGACGTCCTTGTGTTTCAGTAACCAAGCACCCCATATTACTACCACAGATGGAGACACCGTGCCATGTTAGGTCAGTGTCGCACATCCTCAGGGAATCCAGGCCAGCCTCCTCAGAAGGGGTAAAGAGGTGACCAAGGGCCCTGGTATGGCGACAAACTTACATCCAAGCTCTCAGCATTATAAGGGTCCCTCGATTCCTCCCTCCCCAAATTATTATGCAAATGTTTCATTAGCATGTGTTTTTATTCCATTTTTTCCACTGACTTTGGGCACTAAATCTGACCCACACCCTTTTGTTATCTAATTTTGACCTGGCTTTGTTTTACATAAATCAATGCAAGTCAGAGAAAAAAAATACAGACATACATGATTTTTTTTTTTCTATAAACAGGTAAACAAATATTATAATTTACTTATTTCTATTCACCAAGTCCCACAAAATGTGCTAAACTACAGCCCAATTTATGTCAGCAGGTTTTCTTAAACAATTAGGCCAGGTGTTTTTATGGATGGTCTGTGACCAATGTCCCACCTGCTGACGAAGAGGGGTTCTGATCTTTAAGCGCGGGGGGCAGGGGACGGGGTCGTTCCTGGGTCCTATGCATTACAGTCTACAGCCTAGTTCTAGTTTGCTATTTGACAGTTGAATCATGGACTGAATGAATTAAAATCCATTTTGTAAGGCAATTTCAGTGTGCGAGTGCCCACTGTTTGTGCTGGAATACTATTGGGGAGCACCCAGACTTGTACCTGCACACCCTTTGTCTTTTTTCATGGGCCCTAGGTACTACAGCTACTAAATAGACTTATTTATGCTGAAAAACTGGAATACCTCTCCCAATTTTAACCATGGTTAGTCATTTATTTGTATTTTATTTTTTATTTTTTAACTTTGTGCGAGATGCGATGTCCAGTGCCTCAACCCTCAGCGCCACCAGGCCGGTTCATGGTTAGTGATAAAGATATATTCTTCCCCTGCCCCCCCTTTACTCTACACTCAAGGAATGCCAATGCCTTCTCAATTCACCACTCTCACACACCGTTCAAGCCGTTTTCTCCTACCACCACACTCCCTCTGGAATCTGCTCCCCTCTCCCCTTTGTCTATCCCCCTCCCTTCAAACACCTGTTAAGGCTCCCTCTTCCTCACCCCACCCCTGTATACCAGACACTCCTGATTCCTCTGTTCCCTTTCTCACCACTACTTCTACTCTCGCTCCCAACCAATGACACCTCTTTCCTGGCATTTCCTGAACTCCTGCTGGCCCTCAGCACTGTTTAATGCTTTCAAAACCAATAAAGTGCACAGTGGCGCACATTGCTCCCTCCCTCAGTCATCGGTCCAATACCCCCCCCCCATATATCTCCACTCCAAAGATCCCCGGCATTCTAGTGGTCCCCCCCAACCAAGCCCTCCCAGTCTCACCCATTCAGCACCCTCAACTCCCTCCTATTATTTTCCAATGTATATACAATCTACAAAAACCCTGATGCATTTTTCAAAAGTGATTCAGGAGCAGAATAGTGTTGTAGGCAGAATACCAGAACTTTAATTCTGGTATTCCGCCTCTGGGTCCGGCATTTCATGCGTTAAAAAAAAAGGCAGTGTTATAAACTGCAGAGTACTGGCATGGTGGAATGGTACTCCAGAAGGAATACCAGAATGAGGAAAATGGTATTCCACCACCAAAACCGGTATGCAGAAAACCATTAAATTCAAGCCCCGTGATAAGCAATATACCACCTTAAATTTACATACTAACATACTAACTGCCAGCAGATTAGGCCTTATTGTCCATAAAGTCTGCTCGAACCTCAGCAGGCCCCTCCCCCTTATGTTCCAATATCCCTTTCTGTATCTGTCCCACCCTCTCTTGAAGCCCACCACAGTGGAAATCTGGACCAGCTTGCCAGGCAGCACATTCCAAGGATCCACCACCCTCTCCGTGAAAAAAAAAAAAAATCCTCCTCTTCCCCCCCCCATCCTCCCTCTTTCCAACTTGAAACCATGTGCTCTGGTGATACCTCCCTCCTTTAGTCTAAAGATCCCCTCCATGTTTACCCTATTTATTCCCTTGAGATACTTGAAAACCTCGATCATGTCCCCCATCTCTCCTCCAGCGTAAACAGGCAGAGTTCCTCAATTCTGTCTTCGTACGTCAACTCCCCAGTCCTCAAATCATCCTGGTAGCCCTCCTCTGTATCCCTCCAGGAGCTGTAAGTCCCTCAAGTGCGGTCTCCAGTACTTGACACAGTACTCAAGGTGGGACCTCACCAGTCCACTGCACAGCGGCAGAATCACTTCCCTGCTCCTAGAGGTGACCCCCTTACAATGCATCCCAACATCCTGTTTGCTTTGGTAGTCGCTCTCCTGTACAGCTCAGAGTTACTCATACATGCATCCACCATGACCCTTAGGTCTTTTCCCCCAAACGAGGCCTCCAGCACCAACCCTCCCAGGGTGTACCCGTGTTTGGGGTTTCCCCACTCAAGATTTAACATCTTGCACTTGGTAGTATTAAAATTTAAATTCCATGTGACAGCCCACCTTTCCAGGGTGCCCAAGTCCCCTTGCAAGGGGAACTTCCCGTTCCCCACCTTGGGATCATCAGCAAAGAGACTCATCTCACACCCTATACCCACTTATGATCTGTTTTGGGAGAGTTAATACCCTGATCCTCCACCATATTCCGCAGCTGCACCTGCCTGCCGGTTTCCAAAATTTTGCGCCACACCACCCCTCTCTTCGGACCTATCCTCCCTGCAATATTCTGAAACCCTGCACAGCACCTTGTTCTAAAGACATGTGTACCCCATTTCTTAAATACCATGTGTTTGCTCACTCGTTCTGGAAATGCATGCACAGCACCGAACCCACTGTCAACCTTTTTTCTGTTTTATAATTCCAGTTTAATAGACTAATAAATTTGCAGACATACAAGTCCTATAAAGCTGCTAGCAATAAGGCCTGGGCTTCGACTTCCAGAGCCGACATAACTTAACTGTACACTGAAATGCTATCTTAAAAAAAAAAAAAATACGGGGTTATTCTAACTTAAATAGATCCATTAAATTTGGCTTGCTGACATGCTAGTTTTCAAACTAATCTGAATGGATCTGTTAAACAAATATTGACCGAAGGACTACGTTTCCATTACCCAAGGTGCGCCGTCCTCTGTCTACAACAGCGAGCGACCGTAATTCCAAGCAAGCGAACGCCCCTAGCCCACATACTAGGAACCGAACACATGAAAAACAAAATAAAAGTACATTAAACTGAACACAGAAAATAGAGCGTTTCAAAAGATTAAAAGGAGATACGAAACCAAGCAGCGGCCATCTGGCGCATGCCCCCAGCTCACAGTTTTTCAGAGAAGTTTTACGCTACTAGCGCAGCGCTGGTCCGGTACTCTCCACTATCGCCAAAATCCCATTGTACAGGTGCACGACTACCGAGACTTTCTTTTACCTTATTTTGAAACCGGTATCAAAAAAAAAAAAGTTATTTCTAACCATTAAATGGGTACCATAACGGTTAATCGTCGCACAGCGAGTTTTTTTTTGTTTGTTTGTTTTGTTACATGCAAACTTTTTCGTTTTTTAAACTTTGATTTTAATCACAATAACCTCGCCTGATTTCACCACCCATTAGCTAGGTTATTAGTACCACTATTGTACTTTTAGTTTAAAAAGCAGTTTTAAGTAAGTAAAGCCAACTCACTCACAGACTTGTCTCGCTGTTCTGTTCCAGTCTGTCGAGACGCAAGACTCGCATCAATAATCAAAGGAGCACCTCCCGCAGGAAATGCTCAGCACTATGTGCCCACAGGAAAGTAGTCTAGCCCTAGTGGTATGCACTGCAAACCTCTCCCCAAAGCCTGGCCGTGGATAACAACCTACCCTACACAGAATGTACCGAGCCTTCGACTTTGTGTTTTGAAATCCTGGCCAATGGAAAAGGGATTAACACGTTATGAGAATCCCCTTTCTTTTCAAAGTAGTAATCACATTTAGTACATGTTACTTGATATATAATTACTGTCAAAGCGAAACTAACACAGCACACAAAAACATGATTACCTGATGGATTGCCGTTTTCAACTAAGACCCTGGTTTCTCATCTCCTACCGCGACAGCAATGGAGGTGAAGACAACCACGTGTGAAGATTCTTCATGGGCCAGTAACCCGTGCCGCCAACACGTGGTAAGGGCGGGGCATACATTGAAAATTTGCTGGAGTGTAGCTCGTCGTAATAAAGCTAGGATAATAGAACTAGAAAAAAAAGCATAGAATGGCAGCTTCGGTACGTAAAACTCGTCTGCAGCTTGTGGCTGTCAAACCTCGAAAAGCGCTTATTGACAACTATAGGATTTTAGTGTCGCGCTTTGTTTAAGTTTAATTGTTTTGTGTTTAAATGCGGTAACAGTGTATTTTGAGTTTTTTTTTTAATGTTAAAAGCATGCACTGTCATTACAGTATCGTCGCAGCATATGTTAGTTAAAATGCAGTAGTAACTATGCCCATTAGAGTCCTATGGAAGTAGCCGTAACATCCACCGCTATTTCGCCGAGGGATTAAAGCATGGGGTGCAGTGTGTTACGAGAATTTACACACTCCCGAGTTTTGGATAGCACATAAACCCTGAGGGCGAAGCCCGAGGGGTTTATTAACTAGCCAACAACGAGGGAGTGTGTGAAATTCAAGTAACACACACTGCACCCCATATTTTGTTATTTATAATTGAAGGGCGACTTTTTTTTCTTTCAGAGGCTTAGTTTAAACTCGGTCCCCTCGTCGGTAGCACTGAAGAGCCGCGTCACGCCCATATGCCTGTACCTCGTGTCGCCAACTTCCCTTTTACTCCCTCCCACTGTGATAATACCTCTGCCTCCCGACCCGCTGAAGAAGCAGCCCGGGGTTTTTGTGGTCAGTAGTGTGTGAAGAGAAATGGAGCGTTATAAGCTCAAGCTGTGTTTGTTCAGTGTCTCGAGCGCATTCGTAAGGGAAGAGCGCGTGAATGCCATAACACCTACTCAGGTGTTCTGGTATTTAACGCACAGATTTTTACATTGAAAAAAACGGAAGCCATTAATTATTTACATTTTAGGTTGTGTTAACATCGTATTATATTTATTGGATGTTTATTCTGTAGCCTGGACTCCGTAGCACAGAATGATGGCGACAGTTGGCAGTGTCATTACTTATCACGGAGATACATATATAGGATAGTGCATGGGGAACAGTAGACAACAGGGCTATTCTTTCACCGACTTGGCACTATGACGACGGATTACCTGGAGAGCGCAGCTCGAGAGGTAATCCATTGTCATAGTGCCAGTCAGGTGAAAGATGCCCTGTTGTCAAATGTTCCTCATGCACTTTTCTTTATAGCGTATGGTGGAACGTCGTTTTTTTGGGGGAAAAAAATCAGTTACTAGAAGGAAAAAAGAACTTTACATTGTGAACGTTTTAACGCTAAACATTAGTACTGCTGCCAACGTTGCTGCTTTCGCTATGTGTCCTGTCTATGGAGTGAGCCCTAACTGTCAAATGCTGCTTCAGGACACAGTGTGTGAGGTTTGCAGTACAGTAGAAAACAGCATTCTGTCGCACTGCGAATGTCACTAGTGTGTGACTACAAGGTTTCAAAAACGATGGATTTCGGTGGAGAACGATGTTCCACCATACACTATATATAAATTTGAACACAACTAAAGCTTCTGTTTGCAATGGATTAACCATACCTGCCTATGGAAATTAGCGTGACAAGCGTGGATATCAACATTTCTGGGGACTTCCGGTGACGTCACCTAGCGGATGGGAGCCTAGCTCAGCTAGCTCTCTCTACCGTCTCATTAATCTATCGTAATCCTCTCCTTTTTTGTGAGTTGATCGAAGTATTTTTGCAGGGAAAGGCAAGAAGAGATGTCTGTCAAAAACCATAGAGCCAGAAATATGAAAAATCTGAACTCGCAAACTAAAATGAAGCAGTTGACTCTGGGAGAGGAGATGGAGGCCTTCTCGACACGTTCCCACCGGGACCCCGCCCTCTCGGACTCCTCAATCGACATGATGGAGGAGGACTCGGGCTTTTCAAGGAAAGCAGAGCGCACCCTACAGAAAATACTAATCTCTGCGCAAAAAATCGTGTCCTCCCTAGCGGACCTACGCCAAGACGTCTGGAACATCGACCCGAAGGTGGCAGACCATACAGCTAAAATAACTGAAATATCCGAAGCTCAAGATACAGAAGAGATAATTCTGCTTTACCTACTACAAAGAGACAAGGACACTTTTTTCCAGTTGGAGGATATTGAGAACCGGGCCCACCGCAACAACTTTCGGATTCACGGTGTCCCAGAGGGAGCGGATGAGGGCTTCCCTACACCAATAGACTTTATGCAACTGCTTTTAAGATCAACACTCTCTATCCCCCCAGACATAAATATGGCAATCAACAGAGCACATAGATCGTTGATCCCAAAACCCACTGCTCCTGCGGCTAGGCCTCGCTCCTGGGTGATCAGAATGGTGCATTTTCAGTCAAAAGAGTGGATCCTGAGAGAGGCTTGCTCCTCAGAGACCTCACTTATAAGGATGCCAATATTTTCTTTGAGCAAGATTTTTCCCCTGCCTTGCAAGCAGAGAGAATTAAAATGAGAGCAATTCTAAAAGAGATCAAGGAAAAGACAAACAATATCAAGGCCCAACTGGTTTTCCCAGCTAAATTAAGACTGCATCTGGCCGATGGGATCAAGACATTCTCAAACTTAGTGGAAGCGGCTCCACTCTTAAAAGAGTGGGAAATCGAAGTCCCGGGCTTGGAGTTGTCAATTCTGGAGTCTTAAGCTACTGAAAAATACCTGGCAAGTGGCAGAGCGAGGCACAAAGCAGCCCCATTGAGGAGTGTTTCCGTCATCGGTGATTCAGGACCTCACTAAGATAGTTAAACGTGTAGACAGCAGGAATACGGAGGGTGCTCCAGTGACGAGAACCAAACAGGGCAACTCTTGAGGGATGCTATGCAGGGTAAAATTAAGTCCCAATTACAGGTTGGGGTATCACTCGCTATTACTGTGAGGGACTTGGTCGAATCCTTTCATTTCCCTTGGACTTTGCTTTTGACTTTTTAGCCCCACGGTGGTCCCCCACCGTCAGAGATGCAGTGACTTTGCAAACGTGAGGATAATCCACCTGCCTTGGTTAACTGTCATTCAGTCTCAAGGGTTGCAGCCGGGGCCCAAGGGCTTAGTGACTTCTCCCTTAACTGAGGGATTTCAAGGGCACTGTGCTCCGCTGGAGCTTGACTGTGACGGCTCGCTTTCTTTACAGGGTGAAACAGATTGCCTAGTATAATTAGTAATAGGTTTTTCTAGGGCTGTCTCTTAATAATTGAAGGGGCAGGGGGGGCCAAGGGTTATTCTCAAGCAGCAATTTACTATGGCACCTTTAACCGGGGATCTATGACACATGCTGAATGTGGGAGGTACTTGCTTTCTTTTTCAGAGCTTACAATCGGATGGGAGGGGGGGTATATTTTGGAAATCTAATTATGTGAATATGGGAGGGGGGGATCCTCATCTACTCGGAGGCAGTTTTCGGAGAGCCTAAAAAACATCGAGGCTGTTAGTCTCCTGAAAGAGACACGCAGTGCCTTGTTAAGCACGCTCCACTTATAGTGGGCCCAGGTTCCCCCTTTAGAAGGGGACCTGGATTTACACTTGTAGTGACCTCAAGGAGATCCCTGTAGGGTCTCTCACTTAAACTGAGGTTACGCTTCCCTTCCCTCCCAGCAGAGGTTTTATTGTTACGGGTGGGGGCACATTCTGCGCTTCACAAACACAGTTCATTGTTGCATTGTTATTGTTCTATGTTTGTTACAAACTAGGATGTTTAGTAGTTATCAATTTTACTCAATGTTTGAGGTACAGTGTTTACTGAGTGAGACCTTGTTGTTAGAGTTGCAGAGATTGGGGCAGATGATCGGGCTATTGGAGACGCCTTTTTCAGGAGGGTTAAGGGGGTTGGTGTAGAGACTCTTGTGGATGCTACCTGGGGCCTAGATATTATTACAGCCTTACCAGACTACTTTTTCTTCTAGGGCTTTACTTATGGCCTCCTTAAAAATATGCTCTTATAATGTGAAGGGGGTTAATTTCCCCATCAAGCGCACCAGACTATTACAGGAGCTTAAAAGACTGCATAGTGATGTGGTCCTATTACAGGAAACACATCTCACCGCAGCAGAGCACCTGAAGTTGAGGAGGGGCTGGGTGGACGATGTTGTGGGGGCCTCTCACCCTCATGCCAAGAAGACAGGGGTTGCAATTTTGTGGAAAAGAGGTTTAAATTTAAGAATTTACTCCTTGGGGGGGGGGGTCTGCAGGGCAGATATGTAAGACTGTTACTAACCTCGTATGGCAAACTACTTCATTTCATAAATGTCTATATCCCGAATAGCAATCAGGAGGAATTTTTTAAACTAGTGTTTAAAAAAAAAAAAATATCGGACCTTCCACCTGGCATACTAGTTTTAGGGGGGACTTTAACGCAACTCCTTGCCCGCAAAGAGACAGATCTAGTTCAGCCCCCTCCTCTTCTCAGGCTGCATCTAAATCCTTAAATGCCCTAACAAAAGAATTAGGATTAGTAGATATATGGCGAGCACAGCATCCCCGGGGTAGGGACTTTACTTTTTTCCCAGCGGCCCAACGTTCATATTCTCAGATAGACCTATTTTTCACCCACACCACCTCGCTACACCTAGTGGATGAATCCGATATACACAATATAACTTTGTCGGACCACTCACCAATTTCTGTTCAATTATCCCTAAGGCCAAAGAAAAAACAGACATTATGGAGGCTTAATGTATCACTACTGAATAATAAGCCTTTCTTGAACAAGCTAACGCAAACAATAGCAGATTTCAACTCGGTCCATCGATCATCAGGGCACCCCCAATCTCTCAGATGGGACACGCTTAAGGCAGTCCTGAAAGGAGAGATAATTAGTTTTGCGGCTTACCAAAAAAAACTATCTCAACTTACATACTCTAAACTATTGCAGCGGATAGCAGAGTTAGAAGGGTTACACAAACAAGATCCAGGTAACACGAAGGCCCAGACTGAGCTACAGAAAGCTAAAAAGGCGTTACAGGATTTCGAAGAAAAGAAGGCGGAGGGCTGTTTAAGATTCGCAAACCAAAAATATCATGAGGTGGGGGGTAGGGCTTCGAGGTTATTGGCCTTCAGATTGAGAAAGGCGCAAGCGGAAAGGTACATCCCTTATATTTTAGAACAAGGACCGATGGGACGTAAACTTGTTTTCCCCATGGAAATAGTCCAGCAATTCCAAAAATATTACCAAAATCTATATTTAGAAAATAAAAGCCCCAGGGGTACACAGGAGAATACCCAGGCCTTTCTGGCTACCCTCAGGCTGCCTAGGTTGCCCTTGAGGGTGATGACAGAATTGAATCTGCCCATTACCACTGAAGAAACCCTCAAAGTTATTCATCAGCTACCCTCCGGGAAATCTCTGGGCCCCGATGGACTTAGTGGGGAATTATACAAAGAACTGGCGGAACCTCTAGCACCTCTGCTGACGGAGGTGTTTAACTCTTGTTTGGAGGAGGGCGGGAGTCCAGCTAGTTCGGAGCAATCTATAATTACAGTTATACCTAAGCAGGGGAAGGGGACTACCCAATGTGAAGGTTTTAGACGTATAGCCTTACTTAATCAGGACCACAAAATTTTCACCAAAATTCTGGCCACTCGCCTACAAAGATACATGGAGCTGTTGGTTCATCCTGACCAGACGTGCTTTATCCCCCGTCGTCATATGTTTGATGATGTCAGGCGACTCCTTAATATCGTGAGCTCCAGAGGCAAGAGGAGCAAACCTGCCCTTGCCCTGTTTATCGATGCAGAAAAAGCCTTTGATAGGCTGAATTGGGCCTATCTTTTTGAGGTCCTGACTAAAATGGGGTTTCAAGGTAACTTTCTTCATGGGATAAGAGCTTGTTATCAACATCCACAGGCTAGAGTGAGGTTTAACGGGACCATTTCGCCTCCATTTGACATCACTAGGGGAACCCGGACTCCTCTGCTCTTTGCGCTTCGTATGGAGCCACTAGCTCAGGCGGTTAGACATCACGTAGATATTCAAAGCATAGACATCCAAAACTCCTCCCATAAGATCTCCCTATATGCGGACAATACCTTAATATTTATAGGTAACCCTCAGTCGGCCATTCCACATCTCATGAAACTCCTGTCATCTTTTGGTGACATATCAGGCTTTAAGGTCAACATGCAGAAGTATGAGGTACTACCGATTGGTTTAGCTCTGGACCCGGAATTGAGGGCTAAAATCCCCTTCAAATGGGTCGATCACAAAATACGATACCTTGGGATTCAAATACCCATAAACCTTAACCAAATATATAAACATAACTACGAGGTCTTGGCGCAACAAGTCCGGGCAGACCTCCATAGGTGGTCTTTGCTCCCCCTAACATTTACTAATGGATTGGAGGCGATCAAAATGAACATCTTACCCAGATATCTTTTTCTATTTTCTAATCTCCCTATTCAGATACCAAAAAAGGATTTGAAGGACCTTAGGAAAAAAACTATCAGAGTTTATATGGCTCGCTAAAAGGCTGAGAATTAGATGGGAGGTATTACGAGAAGAGAAGGATAAGGGAGGAATGGGTCTCCCGAACTTTTCTAAATATTATTTGGCCACCCAAGTGCTCCTGGTTATTAAAATGTTGAAAACAGGTAGGCATCATGGCTGGCTGGAAATAGAGAACAGGGAGAGTTACCCCACCCCTTTAAACATCCTTCCATGGAGGGTCCTGTTGAAAGATTTGAAAAATATTCATAATGTTTTAACCCGGCATACAATGTCCCAATGGCTGGAAGCTAGACAGAATTGGAAAATAATCCGCCCAATCTGGAAGTATCTACCACTATCATTTCATCCAGGATTCCCAGCCTTGGCTGGGGTCCCCTGTTTCTTTAGATGGGTTACTTTAGGTTTGAAATACCCCAGGCAGTTTGTAGATGGGGATCAGCTGAAATCCTTTTCTCAAATGCAAGCTGAGTTCCATCTGGCTAGTACCGACTTTCTTAGATATTACCAGTGCACTCATTATATCTCCAACACAATTGGTCTGACTGAGCTATCCCAAAAACCGGCAGCTCCCATTATTCTGACTTATCAGAAAAGTATTTCCGGGGACACCAGGTCATTCATATCACAAATTTGCAGAATACTGATGATGGATAGAGAGATGGCGGCAGTGCAGAGGGTGGAGGGGAGGTGGGACTCGGAGGCAAACCTCTCTTTGTCAGAGCGGGAATGGAGAAGTATCTGGCAAGTGGTACATAAAACCACCAACTCACCCTCATGGAGGGAATTCAGATCGAAAATTAATATCCGTTTTTTTAGAACCCCAATAATATCTGCTCATTATAATAAGCTCTTCTCTAACAAATGTTGGAGAGGGTGTGACTCATTGGGGTCGTACTACCATATTTTTTGGGATTGTCCAAAAATCACCCTTTTTTGGAGCAATATCATTGGAGAGGTGACCTCAATCTTATTCCTCCTTACTCCACTGAAATTTGAAAATATGGTGCTGAGGCTCCCCCCAGAGGAAATCAAGAGTTCTGCAGGAAAATACCTGTTTTACATTCTGATTGGAGCAGCCCTCAAAGTTTTTATTTTTTTTTAGTTTAACCAGGTATTGCACACTAAGCCGAAAGCTTTTTTACAGGAGCGACCTGGGAGCACAAGGAGGTTAAGTGACTTGCTCAGGGTCACACAGTATGCAAGTGGAAGCTGTGGGATTCAAACCCAGGTCTGGTCTATTGGATGTCACCAAATTTGCAGCTCAGAGCCTTAGACCACTGCACTATACTGCCTCCTTAAGTTATTACGCAGAACTGGACTCTGGTACTGTCTCCTTCCTTGCAAGCTTGGCTTAGAAACATTTAGGCCATTCGGGGAATGGAGGCTATCACGGCCCAATTGAGGCTATCCACAGACAAATTCAACACAAGATGGCTACCCTTTTATGAATATAAAGAAAGGAAACAGGGAATCCCAGTCCTGGAACAGCTCCTCCAGAGCTAACTTGGGGTGGCTGGAGATCAAGGTAGGATTGGTAGTCCTGAACTCTGAGGGCAGGGGTACTGGCCCGGGCAATTGCCATTTTCGAACGGTCGGAGTGGTCCGTATAACGGCGAGGTGAGGGATGGTCTCATCAGGATGGAGTTGAGGGTCGTCACCTCTGGTTGGCAAGAACTGAGGAATCCGGTAAGAAAGCTCTATTCATGACCTTACTGGACAGCTGAAGTAAATGTAACAAGGTCTCACTCACTTTTTGTGTTTTTACTCTTTTTTTACTTATTAATATGCAAGAATCACATATAGTTTTAAGAGATATTATTTCTTACATATTTGTAATCTCTTTGAAAGGTCTCCTAGACTTTAATTTTTTAGGGCATCAAGAGCTGATCTGGGAACCCAACCGTAAAATATGAATTGGAATGGTGTTTAGCAAGCATCTCTACTGTTGTAGAGCTTACCAGATTGATTTGGTGAGAAATGATAGAATTGTTCTTATACCCAGACAAAAATATCAAAGAATGTAAGAATTAGCTCATGATTTGTATATCTGATTGTATGATCCTGGAGACCCCTGTATTAATTCTTGTATCAACTGTTGGTAAACACTTTTGAACTGAAATAAAATAAAAGAAAGTTTAAAAAAAAAAAAAAAACACATTCCTGGAGTTAATTGAAGGTAATTTATATATGCTATTTAATGTTATATTGTGCTGCGAAGTCAATTGTGCAGTGCTCTAAGAGGTTTTTCGAAAATTAAAAGTTTTGGAAAGTAAAGTTTTGTGAAGTTGGCCATGTCATGTTACGCATGCATGCAAAAAAAGAAGAAAAAAAGTAGCACCACATCCATCCAACCACACTCAGGCCCGTTTCATCGATGGATGTCCTTTTGTCTGCACACTCTGAATTGACATGGCCATTATTGCTTATATTTCTCTGTTGTACAGTGTCACCCTCTACCACCCTCAACTGTCTTGTGCAAGTATGTCAGGGTTGTCCCATGGCATCTAATGTCATTCCCAACCCTCTGTCACACAACATATTAATACTGATTGCTGTGGTGTCTAGTGGCACCACCCATCCTCTGATGCTCTAGCCCGACAATTGCAGTTTCAGGGCCTGGGGCATCATAGGGTGGGTGGTACCACTAGACACCACAGCAAGTAGTAATAATATGGTATTATGCGACATGAGGGTGGCGGATGACAGTAGACACCAGTGAAAATAAATGACTTGGTGGCACAGGGCAGTCGAGGGTGGCAGAGTGTGATTGTGGACAACCGGTAAAATCCAAGTGACTATAACAATGGCCAGTCAGACAATAGGGCATCCGTAGACTCAATGGGCCATGGTCAGCGTGCTGGGGCTACCTTTTTAGTAACATACTCTTAGGTGTAATTTGCCAGTTTGGCGTGCATATGTAACACCAATTTCCCAAGTTCACAAAATAGTCATTTTTGAAACTTATTTTCTTACCCCGAGCACTCCCTAAGTGACTTCTCCCTTATTTTTCTATCCACGTTTATTTGCATAGAGAGAGCAGTTAGTGCCTTGAGTATGGTTGATGGTGATAAAAAAAAAATTTGGTCGTGGTATATTAATGGCAGTGCACACTATCAGCAGTGTTATGTACCATAGAGTCCAGTCTATACCAGAAAACCCCATACACACACAATTGTGACTTTGTATGTTAAAAAATTCAGTGTAAAATAACCACTTCACAAGAATCTTATATATGCTTCCTGATTTTGACAACCACAAGATGACGCACTGCCTCACATACGGATGCTATGCAGCTCAGATAATTGTCACCATTCTAATCTTTCTCTTCTAGTTTGTGCATTCCGTAAAGTTTCTGTAGCCATTGAAATATTAATGAACTTGTATGATATTTAAGTTTTGACATGAAATGTAAACACACCGCATCCACCATTTTCCATAGTCCTTGGCTCTACAGGAAATAAAAAGACTACAAATAGTGTATTCCTTGCTAAAAGCATATTTAGTGGGTGAAGGCTGTGTGGTGGGATCCTCAGATTATTAGACCTTAGTGTAAGTGTTAACCATGCTTACTTTTTTTGTACCGGTCTCTGTAGGACAGAATAATGGTAATTATCTTTACTGTAAATTACTGTATTTGTGTTTTATACAATGGCACCCCTTTCCCTCTCCTGCTAGTAATACCTCTGCATATGCACCCCAACATGCCACTGACCCTACTTGCAGCCTTTGTGCACTGCTTTTACATCTTAAGGTTATCAGATATGATAACTCCTAGGTCCCTTTCCTCTTTGGTGACAATCGGAACTCCCCGTAGCTATTCACAGGGTTCCCCCTCTCCAGGTGCATTACCTTGCACTTTTTGGCATTGAAACTCAGTTTGCAGCACCAGCCATCTTTTCAAGCTTCTCCATGTCCCATTCATTTTCTGCACCCCTTCTGGAGTATAAGCCCTTTTGCAGAACTTGTTGTCATCTGCAAATAGGCATGCCTTTTTATCCCAGCCCCTCTGCAATGTCACTAATGAAGACATTGAACATGACTTGTCCCAATACTGATCCCTGTGGTACTCCGTTGGTCACCCCTCTCTCTCCCGATTTGATTTGCCAAAACCCCCTAACTTCTGTCCATCAGCCGGCTTCTAACCCAATGTATCACCTCATGCCACATACCCAGACTACTCATCTTGTTAACCTGTCTTCTGTGTGAGACGATAAGGAAGCCTTTGCTGAAATCTCGTTCGGCAACATGTACCGCCCATCTCTGATTCACTTCCCTAGTCACTCAATAAAAAAAAATCTATCCGATTTGTTTGACAAGACCTTCATGCTGTAAATCCATGTTACCACAGATCCGGGGCACCATTGGATTTCAGGTGTTCCAGTACAGGGTTTTAAATAGTCAGTATCGCATCGCATTTTGCGATGCAATCCGACGGGTTATGCGACTCAAAATGTGGAATGGATCGCAAAAAAGTGCGATCCATTTTTTCTATGTTTTTACACCATCAGATGTCATTTTAGGGATGATTTCGCCTCCGAACATATGCATCATGCTAAAATGGGTGTCACTGTGCCCTTAGCTCTGCCCAGCTGTAGTTGTGATTGGCTGCATAATACCGCGCTTCCAAAGAGGGAAAGATGCAAAAACGTGACTCCAGCAGTGTGGCGCAGTTGCTGAGATTGGCAGAGTTGCAGCTGAACACCGTGGTCCGGAGAGAGGAAATCGAATTGAGAGAACAAAAAGGTGGGTTTTCTGAGAAAACACTGTTTTTTGTGACAGTGCGCTGATTTCATTATTCTGTGTGTGGGAGGATTGTTGGGCTGGCAGAAAGTGATGAACTTGACAGCGGCAGCAAATGTGAGTAGCAAGGGGAGGTCAAGGCCTGTGTTGTAATGTGTTGGGTGGCCAAAGAGTCTGCTGCAGGTTCCCCAATTGTTACCCGCCCTCCTTGTATGCCTTCTTGTATGGGCTTGCTGCTGCTCCGGATCCGATTGGGTAGGTTTGGGCTAATGGGAGCACGGCTGATAGATCCGAGAGCCGGGGGGGGGGGTGCTTGCTGTAGGCCTGTGTTTTGGGTGCTCTTAGTGAAGTCCACATTCCTGAAGCAATGTCCTCCACTCCCGTGCTGTCCAGGATCTCCCAGACAGTGTAAATGACTGCAGCCCTTGCCCTCCATTAGTGAGATCGCTCAGTGAGTTGCAGCAGCCTACACTTGGCTTGCCATCACTGCCCACTCGGCCTCGCCTTCCTTCATCATGAGTGCAGTGACGGTGATGCAACTTGCTCTTACTCTAATTGATCCAACTTGCTCTCGCTCCGACGAACAATGATGAGTGCAGGGTGAGGGTGAGTGAGAGAGAGAGACTGTGTGCCACACCAGCCTACCTAGCTGCAGCTTTGACACCCACATTTGTGACACAGTCAAAAAAGTCTGGGATGGGGAGGTGGTAGGTCAGTGTACTTTTGCGTGCCTATCTAACTAGGCTGGGCCTCACATCTGGGGGGGGTCTAATCTCACTGGGCACACACATTAAGAATCTGTGTGTGCTCAGACACAGGCTTCTTTGTGGTTCAAATCCCTATTGGGAAGTTTCTCCAGCCCTTGCCTGGGGGTGAGGGGTGGGAGGCTGCCAATACGCGACGAGCCCACATGCCACCCACCTGGGAAGGGGGGCACGATTCACTGCTCCATCAAGAAGCCAAGCAAGAACAGGCTAGGCTGGTCCTTGCGGAGGGGGGGAGCCAAGGCACGGGGGACTTTCCCTAGATACCACTCCAGACTGAGGGGGGCAATCTGTATGGGCACAGGCTTAGGCTACTTTTTTGGCAGAGTCTTGATTCTCTTCCTGGATGGCCATCTGGCCTAGGGGGGTCGTGGATGTGGGTTATTTCAGTGAGCCTTGGTCGCAGTCTGTCTCTGCCCTGCCAATCAATTGTACATTTCTGTCCCACAGATGAATGAGCTCCTGATGACCTAGGCCGGGGGGTGGGGGTAGTGGAGTACTTTGCTGACCGGCAGAATAAAAATGCCATTTGAACTCACCACCAAATGGTTGCCTGGCTGGGCTGTCAGTGGGCTGTGGTGCTCGAAGGGCAAGTTTGTCATCCTGTGGTGGCCCTCAAGTTTTTTTCTGGGATAAACTTTAAAAGAGCTCAAACAGAGTGAGTCGTTGTGAGGGTTCCAGCCCAGCCAATGTGGTCCATGCATGCATTTGATTTGTGCTGGTCACAGCTGCTGGCAGGTACTCCCACTAATTTTGAACCAAGCTCGCCAGTGAGCTACTCTGTAGAGCACAGTCTAGTGATCGTCTGGTGTTTTGGGGATTTTTGTGTTGCTGGTGAAGGTTATTATGGGGGGAGGGTGGTCAAATTTATTGAGTCTGATCTTGGTTTAACTTTTTTTTTTTTTTTAGGTTGGTGTGACTAGACCCGACTGTCTTGTTCCGGTGGCACAACAAGAGAGTGAAAGAGGAGCCCGCCCCAACTGGTGGACCAGCGGTAAGTTACTGGTGTGTTACTGTCCTCAGTGAAAAAATGGATTGAATAACAAGTCTCTGAGTGTAATGTCCTGTTGTTTTGCAGGGGCTCGCTGCCGCAGTGGTTTATTGATTACCAGCCTGGCCAGCCTATGCCAGCTGAGCAGTTGCATCCAGTTTTCCAGAAAGGTAGGGTAACTTACATTTGGGGTATTTGGCAAGCTAGCTTGTAAAGTTAATCAGATTAGGTGAGTATACAAACACCGACAAATTGTCATTGTGTTTGTAGGTTCAAACTGAGCTAGCTGCACGCGGATTGAAGTTGTGCAGCCAAAAGAAGCCACTGGGTGGTGGTAGACTGGGACTCAGGAACAGGAGGAGGAGGGTCGGGAAGAAAAAGTGCCAGGAATAGAAGCTCTGAGGGAGGAAGAACGGAGCCAGGAAAAGCAGACTGACACACTTTGGACTTAAAAAAAACAATATTACAGTAATTGTGTGAAATTCTAAAGCCAACAGTTGTACTAAACATTATATTTGAAGTCAGTGGAATGAGGGGTGTTGTTTGGTGAGCCTGTAGGGCTAGCAATCTAACTCTGCCTGAAAACATTTGGGGGGTTTTGGTCAGTGTAGCAACGGACTTTTACACTTTTGGCATTTGAAACTTGTAAAGAGTCACTTTGCTGTGCTCAGCGTGCCCACAGTCTGGCTGCACCGCAACGTTCAAAAACCAGCAGCTGTGACAGAGTGAGACAAGTAGTGTCTCTAGGGCCGGCCATATTGATGACTGGTGTTTAAGTCCAGTCTATTAGTATTTTTGTTGTCTGAGCCCCCCCATAAAACCAAGATTTGGTCATCAGCCCTGCAGAGCTGTGCAGACAGTAGCAGATAGCGATTCTTGTCAGTGACCGTTTAAGTTAGAGGCTCTGACTTGTTACTAGTACTGTGTGGCATGGGTACTGACTGACTGGTCCATTTAAGTTAGAGGGCTCAGTTAATCAAGCCCCCACCCCATGGTAATTTTCTGCCCTGCACAGCTGAGCTCTGCAATGTTGTGTAGGAACATGGGTTCTGAGACCGTTTAAGTTAGAGGGCTCAGACCCGGTGTTGCTACGGTAACTACAGATTTGTCCCCGATTCCCGTGTAAGTTAGAGGGTAAGTCAGTCTCCCCCCACCCCCTGACAACTGTTCAGCTGCAGGTAATCACTGGGTGGTGTCTGTAGGAAAGAAGTGACACAAGACAGGATTTAGAAGCCTGATGTTTATTGTCAAATGTCTTTCAACAAATTATACACACTGGAAAAAAGCACACACATATTCTTGTTCAAGTTGTTTTATTATTGTTACATACTGATACTCAGTGAGTCAGTCAGTGTCACACACGGCTACGTGAACCTAGAGAACAGACAGCAACCATGGCAACCAGCACCAAAAAGTAAGGAGGCACACTGTAGAAAAATGGAAAAAGGAGATTGATCACCGCAATGAATGGTCAGTGTATGAAACAGACAATGGTGGTGAGTTTGTAGACCGGGTAAAATGTTCCCTGTGTGAAAAATGGGCAGACCAGTTAAAGTACTGCAGACATTTTAGTGAAAGTTTCATTGCTGGCATCCGAGGTACAACTTTGAAAAAGGACAATGTTGCAAAACACAGTCAATGTGATGCTCATAAACGAGCTGTTACACTCAACCGAAAACCAGAATCAATTACCTCCATATACAAAACTACACCAATAGGACGTGCACTACTGGGAGCAGAAGTAAAAGACAGAGCTGTAGTTCGCCGTCTGATTGAAATCGCTTATCTGCTCACTAAAGAAGAGCTTTCATTTACTAAATTTGAATCATTTGTTAAACTTGAAAAAAGACATGATGTTGATCTCGGAAGTGCATATGCAAGTATTAACGGTTGTTTTATGTTCACGTCAGTTATTGGTGAATTGTTACAGGAAAATCTACTCACAGCCCTTCAGAAAAGTCTGTCTTTTGCAGTTCTTCTAGATGGGGCGACAGATGAAAGTTGTATTGAAAAGAATTACTGTATATTATGCATTTTAACAAAAGTTCTTGTTTAACAGAGATGACCTTTTTCAGATTAAAAGACGCTCAGCACGCCAGTGCAGAAGGTTTGTTACAAACACTTCAAGAAGCCTTCTTAGAGTTTGGCATTTCAGACTTGAACAGTCGCATGGTTGCTATGTGTGCAGATGGTGCTGCAGTAAACCTGGGGAAAAGAAAAGGGTTATCAGCTCTGCTAAAAGTAGAAATGTCATGGTTGCTGTCTATTCATTGTCTTAACCATAGAGTTGAATTGGCAATTAGAGATGCACTGAAAGGAACATTTTTTGATCAAGTGAATGATAATCTCATGACATTGTACTACCTTTACGAAAAAATTCCAAAGAAACTTCGCGAGCTCAGAGAATTAACTTAAATAGTGGGCGGTGAAGTCAGCAAACCGGAAAGAGCATTTGGAACAAGATGGGTAGATCACAAACTTCGTGCCGCTCAGACACTGGTAAAATCCTACACAGTTACGATTCATCATCTTGAAAATCTCGCAGAAACTGCCACTACGCCACCAACAGAGAAAGGCAGAGTTGAGGGCATTTTGACCAAACTGAAAACTGCCAAATTTGTCACTCATTTACTCTTCTATATTGACCTTCTAAGGCCACTGTCACGACTCTCCCTCAGTTTACAGGGTTCTTCTGCTGACTTGATCTTAGCTTTGGCTTGTGTTGACGCAACCTTACGGCAACTACAGCATCTCGCAGATAATCTCGGAACATGCAACTCTGAACTTAAGACACTATTACAGCAACATGATCATGACGTTACTGACAATGATGAGTCTGACGATTCTGAACCAGTCGTGTTTAAAGATGTTACGGTCTCGAATGCTAACGGCATCAGGCACCTTATAACACAGGTACCTAATTATGTCAGTAGTGTACAACAGTGCATTTCTGACAGATTTTCAGATATCACTGACTGTGACTCTCAGGACCAACACCCTATTTTTACGACTTTAAAACTGTTAGATGTGAAACAGTGGCCTAGGAGTGCTGATGAGCTAGAAATATTTGGGAACGTAGACTTGGACGGATTTGTTAATTACTACGGACAGATACTCACAAAACATAATGTTGACCTTGCTGCTTTGCCAGGAGAATGGTCCAAACTTAAAACTTTATACAATAAGTTTTTAAGTCACTTAAACAGGGAAGACTTTTGGAACTGTATTCTAAGTCCTACAGAGAACAGTTCTCAAACTTCTACCACGTTGTCGTTATTTGTAAGCTCATTCCAGTGTCCAATGCAAAGCTGGAAAGGTCATTTTCAATAATGCAGCGTGTCAAAACTGACTGGAGAAACAGACTGAGTGAAGTAATGTTGGAACACCTGGTTAGAATTTCAGTTGAGGGTGACAGTCCAGAGACATTTGATCCTTTTCCAGTTGCAGATAGATTCTTCAGCACTCCTAGAAGAGTTTGTGCGAAACAAAGGCAGTCAGAAGCAAAAAGGTCAGATTCATCCTGCACCACAAATGTAACTAGTTCAGAAGATGCAGCAGGTAGTACTAGCATTATGTCTTACAGTACTTCCGAGTCAGACAGTGACGACATGATTGATCAGT
Organism: Neoceratodus forsteri; assembly: GCA_016271365.2. Taxonomy (NCBI): domain Eukaryota; kingdom Metazoa; phylum Chordata; order Ceratodontiformes; family Ceratodontidae; genus Neoceratodus; species Neoceratodus forsteri. The sequence continues at coordinate 1,409,781,490 of CM057456.1, read as the reverse complement.
AGCGAACCCCTGTAAACTGCGGGAAGTACACTTTTGGCTTAACTTTTAGCCTAAGTGGCAGTAAGTGCCGTGGGGAAAAATTTCAGGTCCTCAGTGTCGGTATCTGGTCACCGGAGGGAAGTGGGTCAGTTGTGAATCTACGCCAGTCAGCCGAGCACCTCCCTTCATGTCTGCCTGCCAGCCCTTCCCCGTGCTTAGACGTCCAGATAGATCTCAAAGCAGGGGGAGTGCACTTGCAATTATGGGGGGTGCCTGCACTCTCCCTACTTTGCAATCTAGATCTCAGTGATTACAGGGGTTGGCACAGACAGGCAGATGTGGAGGTGGACACTCGGAATCCCAGCTGGCCATGGGAACTCGGCTCTTTCAGAATTTCGTTTATCAATCCACACACTTCAGCAAATGGGCTGCACCTGTCTTGAGTTCAGCAATGTGTGTACCTGTACATGCTGGGGCACCAACCATGCCATGAGATGTCTGAGTTACAGACTTTGTTTCAAATTGCATTTATTTCTTGTGCTGACTTCATCACAAGTTTACTAATTGTACTGAGCTCTCAGAAGCCTGTGTGGTATTTTGGACACCACCTAAGTCTCACGTTAAAATTTAGCACTGACTAAAGTGCCGCTTATGGTAAAAGCAAATAGTTTAAGGAATTAGTTTTCCATCTAGTTAAACTTTTTATAGGGCAATAAGTCCTCAGGTTCATTGGCTGGTGGAGACACTTACTGACTGCCATATGTATTTTTTTTCAGTGGCTCAAGTTGAAGACCACAGTTGTTAAATTTCTTCATTGTTGGTGAGAATGATATTAGTGGCTAGAAGTGTTTATAACAACTTGCATGTGACTAAAAAAATCAAAAATCTCGTCTCGCTCAATTGTGGGGTTGGTGGGGAGACTCTGAGCAGGCTTCTCAGGTGGGTACACAAAAGCCATCATCATCTTTTGTGCTGAGCTCTCTGGCTGGTCCTGGAAATAAGTGAAAAGTGAAGTTAAATGCCACAGTGAGTCTGACAGTGTATGCTGCTGGAGGCAGCCTTAAACTGGCTGTTATCGAAACTGTAAATCTGCACTTACAGAAAAATTAGTGGGATCTGGCCGCCGGGAACTGGGTCTACAGGCCTGAGTAGACAACTTTACTGACTTCCGAACCACCCATCCATTCAAAATTGACCGTTTTAAGTTAGAGGCTTGATCCAAATCTGGATGGTGGTTGGGAATTGCAGTAGTAGTCCAAGAATAATAGCAGCATGTTTGTAAATCAGTTAGGGTGCTGCAGCTGCTTATTCTCAGTTACCCCCACAGATTGCTTCCCAGCCACTGCAATTAAATTTTTGTGCCAGCACAAGTCATGACTGCACCACAGGCTTTAGGTGTAAGGTCAGATAATGTTTGGTACTGAACATAACTTTAAATTTTGTTTGAGACACTAGTCTCCCGACTACTGTTCCCAACCACCCATCCATTTAAAACTGACCGTTTAAGTTAGAGGTTCAGTGCACAACGGATGGGAGGCTGGGAACACTAGTCAGTTGTACTAGTGTCTGTGTAATAAATTAGTGAGGTGCAGTTGCAGCTGCTTATTCTACTGCTACTTTTGAGTCACATAAGTAGTCACGCTTAGGAAGGTTGGCGTGGAAAACTACATTTAACAAGACTGGTGGTCAGAAAATGTTCGGACATAAGAACTCTTAAATTTTGTTTCACTAGATTCTCAACACCTGACTACTGTACCAACGTCCCATTACTTTTCTGACTGTTTAAGTTAGAGGCTCAGTCAAGTGCAAATGGATGGGAGGCTGGGAATACTAGTCAGTTGTAACTTGTGCCTGTTTTATTACTTTTATGGTGCAGCTGCAGCTTATTCTGAAATTTGTAGCTGACTGTTCACTTGTAGTCAGGCTTGGGAAGGTTGGCAAGTAGAAACTGCATTATTGAAGAATCAAATCTTTAACACTAGTAACTCATGTCAGAGTTATTATGAATTCTGTGAATTTCACTCAGACACTGATGAAAAAAAATTAATAAAGTGACTCAGTGACTGTACACTCCTGTACCAGAGTCTTTCTTTCCCCTTTTGCTGCACACATCAAAGGAAATCAAAAAAGTGTTTATCAGGCGAGAAATAACACCAATCATACTGTCTCTAGTAAATATAATCACTTCGTTCCACCTGCTACATATTTGCAACATTGATTAGCACTTTTCTGCGCGAAAGTGCTAATCAATTTAAAATCCTTATTTAAAACCCTGCAGTATCCTTTCTTCCAGCAGTGTCTCCATGATCTTCCCCACCACTGAGGTGAGGCTGACTGGCCTGTATCTTCCCATTTCCTCTCTCCTGCCACTTTTGTGCAGTGGGATTATATGAACCTTCCTCCAGTCCTCTGGAACCATGCCTGTGTTCAATGAGTCTGTGAAGAGGGCAGCCAGAGGAGCAGGTAGTTCCCTTCGCAGCTTCCGTGATATCTTCATGTGTATGTCGTCTGACCCCATGTCTTTATCTACCTTCTGCTTTGTGAGTTCCTCCAGAACTCTCTCCACTGTAAATGGACTGGTGCTTCTGCTACCCAACAGGAGTCTTGAGCCTCTCTCTCATTAGTGAATACTGAGCATAAGTAGTTGTTCAGTATTTCTGCCTTGTCTAGATCCCCATCCTTACACACTTCCTCCTCCCCTTTGAGCCTCACAACCCTTCCCCACCCCCGTTTTTTATTCTGTTGCTGATGTACCTATAGAATGTCTGGTCCCCTTTTTTCATAGTCTATGCAAAACACTCCTCTGTCTGCTTCTTGCCTCTCCTAACAGCTTTCTGTGACCGGGAGCTCCTACCACTCTTGAGGACCAACGTTTTCTTAAATCTGTTGCAACAGTTCTTCTATTTCCAAGCCTAAGCTATCCTTTACTATTTTTAGTCCATAAGGTTGGCCACCTGTGGGCACCCCCTTCTTCCTCCTCTCTTGACTATGCTATAGTGTTCTCTTTGATTTTCCTTTTCCCTGTCAGGTCCTCGTACAGGGAGGTTATTGTGGTGACTTCAGAGTATATGTAAAAAAGGTTGTGTTTATTGTTGTTGGATTTAATATGTAATAGCACTATGTTATAAAATACCTTACTGTATATACCTTATGTTTATGAAACCTGTAAATGTTTAAAATACAATGGCACTAGGTGTTTTCGATGATGGTAAAAAGTTCTAGGTGACTATTATAGCAACTAAGCTAGTTGTGTTATTTAAAATGCATGTATATTGTTGTAAACTTAAATAAGAAATGTCATGGTGATTTGCATATAACCCATGATGCATTGCATTATGGAAGTATATATGACGTTGTATTTCTTTGAAATTTGATTTCTTGCCAATGCCTTTTTGGGTAACTGTTCTTTTAGTGATTCTGCATTGAGGCTCTTTGTTTATAGCTTGTTTTGTTTTTCTTCTTTTTGGACCCCTACTGTGTAAGTAAATGTGTAAGTAAATGCAGGTTTGTATAAGGGTTATGGGTACATCCCAGCTAGTGGACTGGAGCAGAGATCAGTGTTAGTAGGTGCTGGTTAAGTGCAGAGAAAGAACATACATAGTTTGTTGCTGCAAATTGATGAAGGAATATGGCATTGCAGAAGCTTATTTCTTATATTTTCATTAAACATCACATAGTGATTGTGTGGTGAAGTTCGGTGTCTGGTCCATCTGTTATCCCACAACCCCTCCACACTTTCCCTACTTCCTTTAGACATTCAAGGTACACCTCCCTGTCCTCCTCCCTTTGGGTCCCCTCATACTTCCTGAAACTTGCTCTTTTAGCCCTTACTTTGTCTGCTACCTCTTTAGGGAACCATAGTGGTTTCCTTCTTCTTTTCCCTTTGGTCACTATCCTAACGCATTAGTTATTTACTTCTGAACTCCTACAATCTAATGCTTTTGCTCTTGTGTGTCTTAATTGACTCCATATCTCCATGCCAAACCATACCATGTGGTTGCTGGATCCCAGCTGCCTTTCCACCAGGACTCCTTCAGCTGTCTTCCTATTTGTCCATATCATGTCCAGAACTGATTTGTCCCTGGTTTGGTCATGCACCAGCAGTCGGAGTCCTACCCCCTGCAGTGATTACAGGATGGCTGTGCTTCTGGCTGAAGGGTCTGCCTGGGTGGTCCAGTCCACATCCACCATATTGAAGTCCCTCCCCCTAGCAGAATTTCACCTTTAGCCACCATGTCATGAATTTCCTGCACTAGTACCCTGTCCACTTCATCCCTCTGTGCCAGAGGTCTGTAGATCACCCTGTACATATTGATGTGCCATTCCCTGGTTTAAGGGTGACCCACCTTGCCTCGGCCTCCCCCTGTCTTTCCTGTAGTTATGTGGCCATCACACCGTCACATTTCGTGAGACAATGCACCATTGATATCCTACTTAATGTCCTGTGTTGATGAACCAATAGTCAAGAAGTACGGCTCTGCCAGTGGCGTGGAAGGTTGAGGCATCATGCTTTACCGCTTGCCACACGACGGCCACGCCTTCGCAATGGCAAGGAGTCACGGGAGTCAGCCAGGGGAAGGAGAGGATCAAGCATCCAGAGGACAGCTCTCTTCCCCCAGGGAGGGGTGGGGATGGAGTCCGCTGCTTGACTGGCCCCTAGTGGTCGCTGAGGGCTGATGCAGCGGACCCACACAATGGCGAGGCAGAGCCAAGCAAGACACTCAGTGCATATGGAAGCGTGTGCGGCTTGGCCATTGGCGTCACTGCATGCCTTGGCTCCACACTCAGGGGCAGGACAAAAAAATGGAGGAGAAAAGAAGCCGACCAGTGTGATGAAGCCAGTTTCCCCACCGCACTGGGCCAACTGGGCCTCAGTTGGCAAGAGCTGATGGCCAGCATGTAGCATGGTGATGGGGGGGCGGTGGAAGGGGACCAGTCGGCGGGGGACAAATAAATAGAGGAGAAAAAAAATAAGTTGAGCCCCCCCCCCCATTGATTGCAATTATAGGACTTACCGTGATTTTCTTTAGTTTGCAGTTGGCTTTTGAAGAATGCAGACGTGTTACCAGTCCACAGAAGATCACTGCTGCTGACCTCCGCAGGTAAGTATGGAGTGGGGGTGCAAGGAGGGAGGTGCCTTAAGTGAGGGTCTGAGTTGGGAGGGCGGCGGGAACAACAAGGACTGTTTTCTTTTTTTTTTTTTTTCAAGTTTAAAAAAAAGTGGGTCTGTTTTCTTTTACAGGTAAATTATTTATGGATTTCAGCACACTGGGGTGGGCCCCATTGTGCCAGAGTACTGCGGGGATCAGTGCCGACCTGAGGTTGGGTACCCCGGTCCAGAATATATGGGCGTGGGGGGGGCACATCCGGGAGTGGGCATCCCGGTGTCAGAAATACCACAGGACAGGTAGATTTTGGCACACTGGGGTGGGCTCCCAGTGTGCCACATTAAAGGGGGAGGGAGATAACACTGGGATTGAGCACCCCGATGTCGGTAGGTTGGAGGATCCACTAGCGCAATCAATCGCTCTTAAAGTAAAAGTGCCATCGTGCACTGAATACTCCCAGCCTGTACGGAGCTTAGGCTGTGGCCTGCTCCACGTGGGTGGGAGAAAATAAGAAACAGAGACAGTGGGATGTGGAGAAGGCAGGCGAGGAAGCACCTCCTCCCACCTTTCAGGAAGGGACCGGTGGGTGGGCGGGGGGACAGAGGCGTCCCAACGCAAACAGCTGTTTGCTCTGTGGTGCCCTGCAGATTAAAGGAAAAAGCTGCCACCTGATTGGTGCGGCTTTTTCTTTTCAAGTGCAGACCACTTCATGCCAAACAGCTTCAGGACCAGCCTGGCTGATGATTGGTGTGATATTGTCGCGCCCCTTGAAGAGCACTCTGCATTGGACAGACAGTGTCACACCCAAGGAGTAAGGAGCGCATGCGCGAACTCAAAAATGAGTAATAAAATGAATTGTATTTGAAAAGATTTGGTGGTTGAACTACTTTATTGCGGATGAATAAAATAAGTTTTCTGATGAATTTTAGAATGTTTCGGTATTTGTTTTAATTATGAAAAGGTGTTCGTTATATAAGTGCAATAACTACATTAAGGCATATGGGTATATTGGGCATTAATACAGTTTCCAGTTGATTGTAGGTCACTCAGGCTGTGCCCTTGTGCCTCTCAACGCACCTGGGGCGTGCATTAATGCCGTATACCCATGATTTGTTGTGGGTTATAGCTTACTAGGGCAGCACAAAATATTTTGCATGTGGAGGCACGTGAACACTATGCCTCGGTGTGCCCTCCTGCTACACTGTTACACCTATGCTACCAACCTGACCTCCACCCAGTGGGAGCAGAATTATAGGGTGGGGAACAACCACCCAGGGCAATGTGCACTTAATTTTGTGACTTTGATGACATCCACGCCTCAGCACATGGGGACAGCATGGATATATATGTGTAAGTCTTCAGTGTTCTCCAGTAGCATCTTTTTTAAAAGGTTATCAGAACGTCTGGTTTTAACTTTTAATAAGGCTCAAGTTTGTTGCTGCTGTACCATAGCCTGGGAAATGTACACGCCAATGCTCTCAGTGCGCTCCTATGTGAGCATACACACCTGTTCCTTTCAGTAGGCAGTGTATGGTATCACCTGAATGGGGTCGGGCAAAAAGAGTGTGAAACACTTGCATGTCCTGATGGAGGACAACTACCAGAAATTCTGGAATGGTAAAGTTAGTTAAGATGAGAATTGCAAAGGTTAGTACAGATATTTTAAACTCATTCCCGTAAGTGGCTGTCTCTGCACATAACTGACGTGTGCACCCGTTATTAAGTTCAAAATAGCCGCATTAACTATTGCTTAGTTAGCTCCTAGTTCGTAAAGTAGAAAAAGAAATGGGCAGCCTTGTGGTCCTTATCTGCCATCAGCTTCTATGTTTCTATAATGGGACTCTATACTGTAGACTGTATGTGTGCTCCTTGTCATCACATACAGTGTCCAGCTGAGGAGATGAGACTAGAGCTGTGTCACAGCTACTGAGGTATGGGTCGGTGGCTGGATAATGTGCTTGGTACAGGGGGCGCAGGGAGGGGGCCTCTAGCCACCGGGAAAGCACAGTGGCACTGGGATGGGAGTCTAGTAGGAGAGGGGTCACAGTAGACACAAGTGCCCATTTTCAGTGGCGACCAGGGAGGACTGCAGAAGTTAAGTGATTTGCCTTGAGTCACACAGTATGCAAATGGAGGTTGTTGGAATCAAACCCAAGACCTCTGAATGTACAAAGCTTATTCACTGTTTGTTGTTCTAATATGAAACACATCAGCCTGCATTGTGCTCCCAGGTTGCACCAGGAAAGAAGCTCCAGCTTAGTGTGCCTTTCCTGGTTAAACAATTTCCCCTTTCCCCTTTCCCTCTAAGCTATACTGCCATATCTTCTTAGCCATAGCACTGCCTCATTGACTTCTCACACTCTCATCATTAGTCTTTGCCAGAGACCAGTCTACACAGGAAACCCCATATAAACATGCTAGCCCAGTGGCGGTGAAGGTTGAGGCACTGGACGCCACACCGTGCCACACTGGTGACCTGGGTCTGGGGCAGGGAGATGGATTGAGCGGTCCGTGAAGGCCTTCTCAGGTAGGGACCAAGTCGCACCTACTGCAAGGCTGCCCCCAGGTGGAGGCCTGACGGTAGTGCAGATGGGAGTAGGTACACTAGAGAGGGTGCTGCGGATTGCTGCATGAAGATGCCTCCACATGCACATGAGCAACCGTAGCAAGTGGAGGGGAGAAAATGTAGAAATGCAGCTGGAAGGCTCCGTGATGGCCCCACAGCACCCCCCCCGCGAGTCTAGATGTTGGGCAGAGCGGGCCTGTCATGCTGCAGTAGTTGGGAGGGGGATGTTGGCTGTGGTGGGGTCCATGCACATTGTACATTAAGACTCACCCTAAACTGGTTTCATGCTCTTCCCCGGGGGGGGGGCCTTCACCGCCCTTGAGCAGCTCCTAGTGGCCTGCCCGTGGTGATGCACCTTGTGGCGTGGGGGACCACACATCGCAGGAATGATGTGCAGCACCAATAAGAGGAGGGGGTGGGTGGGGAAAAGCAATGGGGGGAAGTGTCTATCTGGTGAAAAAATGGCTGCCTGGCTGTCCAGGTAATGGCGACCCACCTCCTGACTGCTGCAAAGTCGGAGTTGAGCTGCGCCCTTGTCAGATCACTGCAAAAAGATGGAAGAAGGAAAGTTTCTCCCTCCTGGTCGTGACCACAGGGCCCCCTCCCCAGTGACGGGATACGCCAGGACAACCAAGCTCTGACAGGATGGAGGGGCAGTGGACAGCGATGAGGGAGTGATGGCAGCGGTAAAGCTTGATTGCCTGAAGGAATGATGACCAGGTCTGCTTGGGGGAAAAAAAGATAAATAAAAAAGACCCATCCCAGTCAATCAGAGTCTCACCCACCGTCACCACCCCAGGTGTGTTCCTGGCTACACTGCTACCTCTGGTCACATAGGTGGCAGTTGTGTGGCAGATATTCTTCCCCATTGCTCCACAGATGAAAGCGTCCTATGGAACACTCAGTTCTCCTCTTCCTCACTGGCACTCTGGTGACCCAGGCTCGTTCATCAACCTGAGCCACCGGCACTACAAGTGGTACTCAGGGATCACAGAAGTTTTTTTTTTTTTTTTTTTACTTTATGTAGCATTCGGGACACAGAATACTACCTTCATAGGTAGGCTTACACATTGGTATAATAACATAATCATGCTTAACATCAGTTTTACAAAAAGACTCAGAAAAGCCCTTATTAATTGATACTACACTTGTGGAGTTATTCTAATAAAAATAAAAATATTCCCCTAATAATATTTTATCTAAACTGGCCACATGCTGCCATGAGCGGGAATTAACCATCACATCTTACTAAAAGATCATCTTTAATCCCATCTAAGAGATAGATGCATCCCCCTACTACATCGTAAGTACCAATTTAATTTCCAGCAGTAACTACTATAACTTCAGGGATCTATTGAACTCAAGAGCACAAGGTGAAATATAAAATGTTAAACATTTAGTCAGCACAAAAGGGTTAAATACTGCTAAACTTTGTTTAAACTGTCACACATGCATCTACCGCACTATTTCAGAAATGATTTACACAATGCGAGTGATAACGAGTAGTTTGTGACAACAAACTGATCCTCGATCCCTGTAGTTACAGTTCACGGAGTCATCTTTTCATCCCCAACCTAAAATGTCATTGGCTCAACAGAAGCAAGCCTTCTAACTATTTTTAAGTAACCAGTACCAAGCTCAGTCTTCAGTTTGCTTTTTGATGGTGATTGAACTTAACTAAAGGAGCCCCATAGAACCCCTTTAATTACTCATTGTCCCTGGAATTGCGCTCAGAATTGCTGTCCTTAGTTTGGAATTCCTTTTTGATTGAGTCTGTCAACTTGCTTTCTTCAAAGGGGTCAGCAAACTGATATGTTTTCCCACCATAGAAGATTCTCAGACTTGCGGGCATTAGTAACAGATGTTGGACTCCCAGCTGATGGAGTCGGACTCTTATGCCATCAAAACTTTTCCGACACTACCTAGTTGCATAGCTCAGGTCGGGAAAGATCTAGAATAAGACTTGCATTTTAATTATTTTATTTTAGTGCTTGTTTTTTAGTTATATGAGAGTGATTAATGCTGTTTTGAAAAATGAGAGGATTGGAGTTTGTATTGTTTCTATATGTGGTCAACTGGCCCAGGGGAATAGTGTTACCTGTAAGCTCTGGGTTACTAAATGAAAGTATTAATGGATTCACTATGCATCATACAAGAGGGAGTTTTACCTCCAAATCCCCCAGTCTGTCCAACCCAGTCATGGCAAATGAGCCAGGATACACATTACCTAGATTTGGTTATAGCGATTTTATTGTTCTGTGTAAATTGGGTATCCCTACTAAGTCCAAAAACTTGAGGGGTTTATGTAAAGAATCAGATCGTCTAAAATGGAAATCTTTCCTTAGATGTATGATTCTAGTATTTCTTTTATCAGGTTCAGTACACCCTCACCCTGGCCCAACACAACATGCTGGTCCTGACAGTTTACTACAGTCCTCTCTTAAGATAGTACATCTAAATGTCCAAAGCTTAGCTGCTAAATGGTCACTATTTGAGGCATGGGCTGAACAACATGATTTTGATGTCATAACCCTTTCAGAAATATGGTTAACAGGATTTACAATAATGAAATATCCTTTTCGAATTATAATTTATTCAGACAGGATAGAACAGGAAAAACGGGGGGGGGCGGTTTATGTTAGGACTAGTCTTAAGGCATTGGAGCTGGCCACCCATCCCTTTGGATCAGGATGTGCTATAATTTCTGTTGACCTGCTCCTAGGCCAGAATAAACATTTTACGGTTACGTCCTTTTACATTCCTCTGCGTTGTATTAAGCAGGGACTTGAGGTTGTATTTGAAGTTAGGAAATTATTACCAACAAATAGGGAATGGATATTAATGGGAGACTTTAACCGTAATTGGGACACTGATCAAAATTCTTATATTGTAGATTGTTTTCAAGAACTTGGAGTACAGCAGTTAATTTCCCAAATTACTAGATTCAACTATAAAACTGGTGGGGGCACCATATTAGACTGGGTTGTAGTAACCCACCCAACCCAAATAATTGATTCTGGAGTGTTATCTGATGTAATTAATGACCACAGCCCTGTGTATTGTAGGTGGACTTCAGAACAGCATTCTTGCCCCCCAACCTACATTGAAACAAGAAACATTAATGGGTTCACACCTTTGACCATGACTAAAGCATGTGAACAAATCAATTGGTCCTGTCTTGATAATATTCATGACATTAATTTAAAATTAATAACTTTTAGTCAATTAGTTAACCAGGTAATTAATCAACTTGCCCCAATAAAAAAATGAGAATCAGAGGAAATAAAAAGAGTGGATTACCAGGGAACTAAGGGCGCTAATGAAGCAAAGAGACGGATCATGGAAACTTTTAAAAAAATACAATGATCCTAATGTTTTGATTAGTTACAAAACTCTTAGGAATAGATGCAAGGCTTCTATCAGAAAAACAAAAACAGATTTTTCCAAAAATAAACAACTATTATCCTTTGGCAGTCCAGAACAAACCTGGCAAATGTTGAACAATCTTTTTGGAAAAGATACTGGGGATAATGTTAAAACTCTTCAGGATGGTGCTCAATTAACTAGTGACCCCACTCGCACAGCTAACATGTTTAATGAATATTTTCTAACTTTTCAAAACCGATTAAATTTTTCAAGCATAAATCCAGTTATAGAGGAGGAACTTATTAAAAATCACCCCCTCTTCAATTTTCATGTATTAACTCCTGAAGTGGTCACTAATTATGTCCTCAAGAATAGCCCCAAACAGTTAATAGGTCAGGATGGAATTGATTTCAGATTACTTAAAAAGGGAATCAAAGCCTTAGCTATTTCTCTCACTTCTATTTTTAATTATTCATTATGTCATAGTGTTTTTCCCCAGATTTGGAAATCAGCACTTATCAAACCCATACATAAATCTGGTAGTAAAAACATTGTTTCCAACTATAGACCCATTTCCCTTTTATCACCCCTATCAAAGATCCTGGAGAGAATAGTCTTCGACCAAATTCAGATTTTTTAACAGGTTATGATCTGCTGTCAAATTGTCAACATGGTTTCAAGAAATTTCCTAATACTGAGACCACCTTGGTGGGATTCACGAAGAGCATATGGTGTTCCCTTGATTTAGGGCACTCTGTTGCTGCAATATTCGTGGATCTCACCAAGGCCTTTGATTTAGTTGATCATATCTATTTGTTGAGGGCCCTAAACAAAGTCTGTCTCTCCAAGGAAATAATCTCATGGATCAGAGACTATCTTAATAACAAAGCATAAAACCATTATTGGTCAGTGTAGTTCTGATTCTCATTTGATATCATGTGGAGTACCCCAAGGTTTAATCTTGGGCCCTTTATTGTTTTCCTTTTTTGTCAACGCTGCTCCTTCTATCTCAGGCTCTAGTCTTATTATGTATGCAGATGATGCAGTAATTTTTTCTGAAGGAAACACTCCAGATCAAGCCCTTTATATATTCCAGCAGGACTTTGAAAACTTTGAAAAATGGTCATCTTTCTGCCACATTGTACTGAATTCAGTGAAAACTAAATGCATGGTTTTTACGGGCCCTAGGAAAAATGGAGACATAAATGCTCAGATTACTGCTTTAGTGGGGAATCGTATTGAACTTGTAGATAGTTTCAATTACCCGGTGGTGACCCTCGATTCTCACCTTTCATTTGATCAACATGTGGCCAAGACTATTAAACAAATTCATCAGAGAACTGGGATGTTATTCAGGATTACATGCTTTCTCTTCCCTGAATCTCACAGATTTCTTGGTCACAGTCTCTTATTAAGCATACTTAATTATGGTCTTTTGATTTATTCTAGTGTAAATGATAAAATGGTTCAGAAACTACAGGTAACGTACAATAGCATTCTGCGTTTCATGACAGGTCTTCCCATGAGAACACATCATTGTGTTCTGTTAAGAGAAGCTAACTGTCTTTCTCTTTCTGATAGAATAAATCTGAAACTCTGAGTTTTTCTGTTTAAAAGAACCCAGGGACTACTCCCCTAGTTAATTCAGGATCTTATCTCCTTTCAGCAAAATTATGTTGAAACTAGGTTCAAGTCCAAGGGCTTATTCAGAATCCCCCTCTACAAAAAAATCTATTGGTCAGAAGTCAGTGATATATAGGGCAATAAAAATCTGTCATGGTATCCCACACAAAATCATTAATTCCGGGACAGTACAAATGTTTAAGAAAAGTTTTTCTGAATGGCTAAACAGTCTCAATGATTGTAATTGTTTTTAATATGTATTGTATTTTATATTGTAAGTCTTATGTTTTAATGTCTGTTTTGTATACTTTGTATTAACTGTTTGTTTATTTGTTTACTTGTCGCTTGTGAAAACAGGCAGTTTGCTCATCTAGCTAACAAGTATAAAAAATAAAAATGAAATTAAATGAATCATGTGAATTTTATTTCCTTCTCAATCCATAGTGCCTTTACTTTTAGCCTGAGCTATAATCATTTCTTTCTCTTGAGCAGTTCCCAGAACAACAGGTAGAAACATAGAATTTGATGGCAGGTAAGGACCGCTTGGCCCACCTCATCTGCCCATTTCCTACCTAATGGATAAGCTGCAGATCGTAGTTAACCAACAGACTACGTCCTCCTACCCCCCACTAGGACTGCCTTATGTCTGTCCCATACATTCTTTAATTCCACCACTGTTCTTGACTCCACAACCTCCTCAGGAAGGCTGTTCCATGCATCCACAACCCTCTCCATGAAAAATACTTCCTCACATTACCTCTAAGCCGTCCCCCCTCTATCTTCAAATTGTGCCCCCTTATTCTTGCACATCTTGTTTTCTGAAAGATACTACCCTCTTGGACTTTGTTGATTTCCGTGAGGTACTTCAAAGTTACTATCATGTCCCCCCTCTCCCTTCTTTCCTCAAGGGTATACAGATTAAGTTCCTTGAGTCTCTCTGCTTATGTCTCTTCTGGTGCAGACCCTGCACCATTTTGATTTCCCTCCTCTTGACAGCCTCCAGTCTGTCTATGTCTTTGCGGAGACAGGGTCTCCAGAACTGCACACAGTACTCTAGATGGGGTCTCACCAACTGTCTGTACAGAGGAATAACAACTTCCTGTTTTCTACTGTTGATGCCTCTCCCTATGCATCCCAGTATCCCCCCAGCCTTCCTTACTGCCTGCTCACATTGCTTACCCACCTTTAGGTCATCTCATATAATTACCTTCAGGTCCCTTTCCATTTTCATTGTTGTCAGTATCTCACCCTCCACTGTGTACTCTTCCTCTGGGTTTTTCTTTCCCAAGTGCATTATGTTGCACTTCTTTGCATTGAATCTAAGCTGCCATATATTTGACCATTCCTCCAACCTTGCCAAGTCCCTTCTCATCCTTTCCACTCCGTCTTGTATATCAACTCTGTTGCAGATCTTTGTGTCATCTGCAAAGAGACATATTTTTCCTTCCAGTTCCTCTGCAATGTCAGTTATAAAGACATTAAAAAGGACCGGTCCCAGTACTGAACCCTGCGTTACCCCACTAGTAACCCTCCTTTCTTCACTGTGGACTCTGTTTACTACTACCCTTTCTGTCCTGTTGTCCAGCCAATTTTTTATCCAGGCTACCACCTTGAGACCCACTCCAAGGCTGGCTAACTTGTTTATTAATCTTTTGGGCATGACTGTATCAAATGCATTGCTAAAATCTAGGTAGGCCATGTCCACAGCCCCTCCCTGGTCTACTACTTTGGTCACCCAGTCAAAGAAATCTATTAGATGCGTCTGACACGACCTTCCCACTGTGAATCCATGCTGCCTTGGGTCCTGTGCCCCACTGGCCTCTAGATACTCAACAATTCTTTCCTTCAGAAGTGATTCAATCATTTTCCCTACCACTGAGGTCAAATTAATGTGTCTGTAGTTTCCTGCCTCTGCCCTGCTCCCACGTTTGTGAAGAGGAATCACATCCGCCATGCTGCAGTCCTCAGGTACCACCCCATCCTCCCATTTGTTAAGGAGAGCAGTCATCGGTGTCACTAGTTCTACCCTTAGTTTTTTTTAGAATTCTTGGGTGAATCCTATCAGACCCCCATTGCTTTTTCCACCTTCAATTTTACTAGTTCTTTCAGAACCCTTTCTTCTGTAAATGGACTGGTATCGACTGCCGTCTCCAGAGTGTTTTGCTTATTTAGTTTAGGTACCTCCCCCTTCTTTTCCTTTGTGAATATTGAGCAGAAATATCCATTCAGTATCCCTGCTTTTTCACTGTCACCCTCTGTCCATATTCCTTCCCCTTTATTAAGCCTCAGTATCCCTCCCTTGGTCTTTCTTCACTCCCTAATGTACCTATAAAAGGTCTTATCCCCCTTCTTAACAGAGTTGGCTATCCTTTACTCGGTTTGTGCCTTTGCTATTCTGACTGCCTTCCCTTCCTCTTTCTGCTTTAACTGATTAAAGTTCTCTGTCCTGCTCCTTCTGTGTTTCCTTATATTTCCTGAATGTTATCCTTTTCTCCTTAACCTTCCCTGCAACCTCTTTTGAGAACCATAGCGTTTTTTTTCCTTCGTGTTTTGTTGATTTGCTTCACACAAAGGCTTGTTGCCTCTGTGATGGCTGTTTTGATTACTCCCCATTGTTTCACCACCCCTCCTTCTTGCCTGTTTGCTAGTGCTTTTCTGAGACACTCTCTCATTTTCCCAAAGTCAGCCCTCCTAAAATCGAATACTCTTGCTTTTGTATGGCTTGACTCTATGGCTGTGTTTATCGTGAACCACACTGTTTGGTGGTCACTTGTTCCCAGATGGCTACCTACTTCTAAATCCAAGATTCTTTCTCCATCCCCATTTGAGAGTACCAGGTCTAAGATTGCTCCCTCCTGAGTGGGTTCCAATACTAGCTGTCTGAGGCATGCCACTTGTAGGGCATCAAGAATAACCCTGCTCTTGGATATGCCTTCAGCAAAGTTGCTCCTGTTGACATCTGGCATATTCAGGTCCCCCATCAACAATATCTCCCCTTTTTCTGCCATTCTAAGGATGCCTTCTATAATTTCCTTGCCCATTCCCTCCCCCTGAGATGGGGGTCTGTATGCAACCCCCATGCAGATTGTGGTGACATTCCCTGTCTCCAGGGTGACCCAGAGTGCCTCATCAGCTCCCTATTTACTCTTTAGTTCTGTTGCTTTGATCCCTTCCCTTACATAGAGAGCTACTGCTCCTTCTCTTTTTACCCTCCCTGTCCCTCCTGGAGATTGTGTATCCTGGTATGGTGACATCCCAATCATGGTTCTCTGTGTACCATATTTCTGTGACTGCCACAATATCCAGGCATTCCTCTTCCATCAAGACCACTAGTTCAGGGAGCTTGTTACACAGACTATGGGCATTGGTACTCATCACCCTCCAATTTTTGATGGCCTTACACCTTTTAGCCCCATCCCTGTCTTTACTTCCTTTGCCTTTTTTTGCATTTGCCTCTGTCCTGCTCCCTAATGACGTCTCTACCTTGGTGTTTACCTCACTAATTACAGTGTTTTGTTGGGGGAGGATGGGATTTACCTGCTCCTTTTCAGTGCCTCCCCCCCTTGGCTAGTTTATTGCTTGCCAATGAAGCATTTAAACCTATCACCTAGGATCTTGGTTCCCCCCTGTTTAGATGTAGACCATCGCACCAGTATAGGCCTGCATCCCTCCAGGTGACTCCCTAGTCACCAGTGAAGCCAAAACCCTGAGCTCCACACCAGTTTTTCAACCATTCATTGAATTCTATGGTGTGGAGTACCCTAGCATCACCCTTGCCATAGACAGGCAGCACCTCTGAGAAGGTTACCATATGCACTACTTGTCTAAGGCCCCTCCCCAACTCTACAAACTCCTCTTGCACTACTCTGATCCCACTCCTAGCCAGGTCACTTGTCCCAAGGTGGACAATGGCATCCAGCTCCCTCCCTCATGCAGCTGCTCCCATGATCCTGAGGATACACTTCCTGTCCTTCCAAGCTGTGGCACCAGGCAGGCAGGCACCTTACCTCCCTCTCCCCTTCCTCCCCCACTCCTAGCCCCCTAATGATTGAGTCCTCCACCAGGAGTTGTTTCCTTCCCCTGTGAGGTCCCGTGCCACCCTCCTGTGGGTCTCCTTTGTGGAGGTTCCCAGCATCCGGCTTGGTCTGCACTGCAGGTGCCTCCATAGAGGAACCACTGTCCACCAGAACGGCATATGAATTGTGGAGAGGTACAGCTGGAGGGGTACACCTCTGTTCCACCACCCTTTCTCTGCCTGAACCCACCTTGGTCCAGACGCTCCTCTTTCTTGGCAACCTCTGAGGAAGTGGCAGTGGCCCTGGTGGTCCCTGGGTAGGAGAGGAGGTTTCACAAATCCTAGCCAGGTCAGCCTGGAGATGGGCAATCTCCTCCATCAGACCAGATAGGTGTCTGCAAATAGGGCAGCATTGCAACCTCCAGAATGTCTCCTGGAACACTGCTGCCCCACAGCCATTGCACTGCACCTCTCCCATCATGTCTTATTTTGTGTCCCTCTCCTGTTTCTCTGTATGCCTACTGTCTTCTCTCCTTACAGCTCTCACTCTTCCTGTTCTGGGACAGCAACTTCCTGTATTCTTCAGTAGTCTCCGTCTTCCTTGCTCAGAGTCATACCACCAGCAGCTGGGGGGGGGGGAGAAGAGCTACTTTTTTCCTTCAGGGTTGACAAAACTAATGTTTCTCTATGATCCTTCCCATCCTACTGCCAAACAGGAACTTCCTGTTGTCAGTCAAATCCAATGGCTATAAAACTAGAACTGGCTTAGGATGGGAGGGTGGAGGGGTGGGATGGCGAGCAATTAGTAAGAAAAACAGTAACTTTTTTAGTTAGCTGCTTTCTGTTCTACAAGCCAGATTGCTGTCTTCCAAAAGCTAACAGCAGAAAGTTCTAATTGGAGTCACCTGCTTTTCTACTGCCTAAGCCACACCCTAATTAACCTCTCTCTCCCCCCCTACTGATTTAGCAAAGTAAGTTGATACAGTACCCTTCCCAACACAGAAACACACACTGACTCTCTTTTTTTAACCATAAATGAGACCCCCTCTACTTCTAATAAAAGTATCTGTTTGCTTAAACCCAATAGGCACTGACTCCTGCTGAGATAGAAGTGTTAAATTGGTAAGAAAAATGGTAGCTTTTTTAGTTAGCTGCTTTCTGCTCTACAAGCAAGATTTCTGTCTTCCAAAAGCTAACAGCAGAAAGTTGTAATTGGAGTCACCTGCTTTTCTACTGCCTAAGCCACACCCTCAGTTAACCTCTGTCTCCCCTCCTACTGATTTAGCAAAGTAAATTGATACAGTACATTTCCCAACACAGAAACATGCACTGACTTTCTTTTTTTTTATCCTAGTGAGACCCCCTCTACTTCTAACAAAGTATCTAACATACTAAAAGCCAGCAGAATAGGCCAAATGGTCTGTCATTGTCTGCTCAAAAGCCAGCAACCTAGTGGCTGCTCGCCTTACTACCCTCCCCCAGACCCCAAGAGGGTCTTCTTTGGTTTCAGTTTCCCCTTGTACCTGTCTCACCCCTTCTTGAAGCCTTCCACTGTGCCCTCCTCCACCAGCCTCCCGGGCAGCGCATTCCATGGCTCCACCACCCTCTCAGTGAAAAATGCTTCCCATGCCCCCTGTAATTTCCTCCAGTTTCCACTCATGGCCCCTGGTTGTTCCCCCCTTCTTTAGCTTAAACAGCTCATTGGTTCCACTCCTGCTTATTCCTTTTACATACTTGAAAACCTCTATCATGTCTCCCCTACCCCTCCTCTCCTCCAGTGAGTAAAGCCCAAGCTCTTCCAGTCTCTCCTCATAAGGCCTCCCCTCCATGCCCTGAATCATCCTGGGCGCTGTACTCTGGACCATCTCCAGCAGTGCTATGTCCTTCTTCTGATGAGGTCTGTAGAACTGTACACAGTACTCCAGCTGCGGCCTAACCAAGGCATTATATAGAGGGAGGATCACCTCCCTCCTTCTGAACGTAATTCCCCTGGCTATGCAGCCCAGTATCCTGTTTGCTTTGGCTGCAGTTCTTGTACAATTTTCAGAGTTATTCATTTTGACATCTACCACCACACCTAAATCCCATTCACCCAATGTGGCTTGCAGTGTTACCCCCCCAGGGTGTATACGTGGCCTGGATTTTTGACCTCCAAATGAAGTACCTTACATTCCCCAACATTAAATTTCAGTCCCCACCTCCTTGACCACCCTTCCAGGATATCCAGATCCCCCTGGACTGTCTCCCTCGCTTCTTCACAATCCACCAGTGCTCCCAGTTTTGAATTGTTTGCAAAGAGACTAAACCTATTCCTAACCCTCCCTCCCTATATCCGAGACGTAGGCATAGAAGAAGATTGGCCCCAATACTGAACCTTGAGGGACCCCACCGATTACCTTCCTGGGGGAAGAGAGTATCTCACCCACCATTACCCTCTGTAAATGCCCTGAAAGCCAATTTGCAGCCCAATTGAGCTCCTGTCCTCCCACCCCCATTTCCCCCATTTTTGCTATCAGTCCATTATGGGGCACTGAATCAAACGCCGTGCTGAAATCTAGGTATAGGACATCCACCGGCCTATGTCTATCCAAGGTCCCCGTCACCCAGTTATAAAACTCTACGAGGTTGGACTGACACAATCTCCCCGGGATAAAGCCATACTGTTTATCATCCTGGTGTCCTAACCTTTCCAACTGCCTCCCAAGCCTCTCCTTGTTAAAGCCCTTCATTACTTTGCCTACCACAGACGTCAGACTGACAGGCCTATAATTCCCCGTCTCTTCCCTAGACCCCTTTTATGTATAGGCACTACATAAGCCACCCTCCAGTGCTGTGGCACCCATCCTGTCTGCCTGGCCAATAATCCATACTTCCCTTGATTCTTATCCCCCCTAGAAGGTTTAAAATGTGCGTAGGCAGCCTTTTTATCCCTCACTGCCTTCTGCACCTCCCTGGTCCACCAACATGGCTTACTGGTTCCACCATGCTTACGCCTTACTTTAATACAGGCCCTAGTAGCCTCTTGCACCCCTTCTTTAGTGGTCTCCCACAATCTTCCAGCATCCATGTCCAGCCTAATCATGTCCAGCCCCTCCCTTAGAATCCTACCCACACCCACGAAGTCTGCTCCCCTGAAGTCAACCACTACTATATGAGTGTGGCTTTCCTCCCCTCCTAGATACAGCATGAACCAAACCGTGACATAGTCACCATCCGCCAGTGGACTGCACACCTCCAGGCCCCTTATTTGTTCACTGTCTACTAGGACAATGTCCAATATCCGTCCCTCTCTAGTAGGTTCCCCCACCTGTTGGACCAGGAAGGCATCCTGAAAGACATCCATCAGACTCTGTTCCCTGGTTACAGAGGATGTCATGGTGTCCCAGTCTGCCCCCGGCATATTAAGATCACCCATGACCACCAACCTACCCTTTCCAAGGTCACAGTGACCCTTGATGTTCTCAACCAATTTATCCTCCAGAGTCTCCTCTAATGCAGGGGGTCTGTATACCACCCCATCTTCAGTTTCTTCCCTTCCCTCGTTTGCAGGGTTACCCAAATCGTCTTCACACCCCTCCAACCTTCTTCACTCCCCACTAACCACTATGTCATTTCTGACTGTCAGTGCAACCCCCTTCCCACCCCCTATCTTTCCTGAATATCTTGTAGCCCTCTAAGTTTAGATCCTAATCATTTCTCTGAGTGGCCCATGTCTCTGTAATTGCTGCCACATACACAGTTCCCTTGGCCAACTTAGCCTGGAGCTCGGGCATTTTATTGCTCATACTCCTGGCATTGATCAGGGCTGTCCTGCACCCCGACTTCTCCCCTCTCTCAAGTTCTCCCCCACCCTAATCAGTCCCTTTTCTGCCCAGTTTTCCTTGAAATTGCAACATAGTCCCTCCCACTCCTCACATACAATAGACCTGGACCCTCAATCAGCCCCCCGGGGTCTTTTTATTATTTGACCCCCCTTTACAAGTTTAAACCCCACCTCTCACCTATAAATCCAGCACGTTTTAATTTCAAGATATCCCTCCCTTCCAAGTTGAGGTGTAACCTATCCCTGGCATAAAGCCCCTTATCCTCCCAAGTACCCCCCCAATCCCCCACCAGCCCATATCCCTCTGCCTTGCACCAGTCTCTAAGCCACTGATTCACCCCTCTAAGTTTTAGCTTGATTTCCACAGTTGCCCTTGGTACTGGCAGAATCTCAGAGCAGGAAATTTTGCTTCCTATAGAGTGACAAACCCTGGCCAGTTCCCAGAATCTAGCCCGTATTTCTAGCTCACTGTTTCCTTCCAGATGTACTAGGAAGTCCAGGGATCCCCCGCAATCTAGTGTCAACGAGTATAGCTGGAATTTAGCCTTATGTACGGATGGTCCTGGTATACATTTAGCCTTGACTGCGCTGCTTTTATTCTCCCCTTCCCACTGAATACCCCTGGTCATAGAGTCTCCCACAAGTATCACCTTCATCCCACCCCCTGTTTTGATAGCCCATTTTGATCCATCCCGACTCCTCCTTCTGTCATCAACCCCCTGCTTGCTCCTCCCACTTCTGTCAGCCTGTGGGTCTTTGTAAGCCTTTATTTTTCCTTCCAGACTCTTCCTACTTTCAGCAACCCCCTGCTTGCTCCTCCCTCCCCCATTAGCCTGAGGGCCACCCTCATGTGCATGCTCTACCATACTCCTTTTATGTGCAACTGACATTTTGTTCCTCGCCCCCCCCAATCTCCAGGGTGATCAGAGAATGCCCTCCCAGTTCTACCCCAACTCTCTTCCTGAGACAAAAACATCCGATCCCACACCCGAGAAACCTCCCGCTACCCCCCCTGAACCTGCACTTCCCATCCCATCTACTGTATTTCTCACTAACCTATTTTCCACCTCTTCCGATGATTTCTGTCTCGAAACTGCCCTATCTAGAAAAAACTCTACTGCACCCCTCCTTGATTGACAACCCCTGCCTAGACACCGGCCTGACCCCAGTACTGCCTCCTTCCACCCCGGCCTCCCTCAGTGCCCCCCTTTCTACCATGTTTCTCTCCAACCTAGGCTCATGTCCCTCCCTCCTCCTTCCTTTCCTTTGAATTTGGCTCCCTCCTTTATCCCTCACCTCCCTTAACTTACTGACTGAACCCTCACTGTCCACCTGCTTCCCTCTCCGACCAGCCTCCTCCACTTCATCTCCCGGATATAGTAGGGTGAATCGGTTTGTATGTGTGATGCTTGTCTCTGTTTTGCTCTCTCCTACCCCCTTCCCTCAGCTGCTCCCTCTGTCCAGCCCCCTCCCTACGGATTGCTTCCCGTACGTTTCTTGTTCTGCCTCCCACTCCTCTCGGGTGATCATATGGTCCACTAAACCCTGGGATATGCTCTCTTTGGCCTTGTCCACTTGCCCCTGGGTATGCCATTTTGCCACGTCTAGGTACATATCCATACCTCAGCTGACCCCCCATCCCTCCCCTCCAGCTGCCTTCTAATCCCCTGATCTCCTCCCTAAGACCCTCCAATCTAAAGCACACTGGGCACCCTTTGAACCTCCATGCCCAGTTTAATATTATGGCTGCCCCACATCCTGTACACCCAATCACCCTACCGAAGATACCCACACTGACAGCCCCCAAGCCCATCCTCATTTTGGGAATGAATAATATGGCCCCCTATCAGCAATACACACACAATACCCAGCAATATTCAGTTTTACACCAGCAAAGTCCAGCAGTAGATAATTTTCAGCAATTATCCCCAATCCCCACAGTATCTAGCTATCAATCTTCAGCAATCCTTTAATTAGTAACCCCAAATGCTAATTGCAACCTCCAACAGTAACCACCAAACCAGTACAGTATGTGAAACATATGCCCGCCCCCCCACCTATCCAGCAACAAATTTAAGCTTCTTATTGCTCCAGCTCAACCAGTCTCACCATTCCCTCACCCAAGACTCCACCCTCTCCGACCATTTAATAGAGGTCGGGAGCCGGGGTGGGTGGTGTGGGACACAATTACAGCTCCCCAACGAATAGTGAGGTGGCTGGGTCAGTCTGTGTAGCCCAGCCGCAACTCAAATTTGGCACCCTCACTCCCGATTGGTCCCCAGCACTGCCAGCTCCTATTACTACAGCCCTGGCCTGCTGCCGACTGCAGCCGCTGGGAAGTCCACTCCGGTACTCTCTCCCTTCTGTGCTTTATCCTCAGGCTTTGGCCCACTGCCAACTGCAGCCACTGGGAAGTCTGTTCTGGGGGCCCCCAGTGAACACTACAGCTGCCGATGCAGCACCGAAATCCCCCTCCACTGATGCGGCTGCCAGTGCAGCCCTGGCTCCTCCCGCCTCGTGTACTACCCCTTTAGGATCTCCTCCTCTGATGTGGCCAATGACCTCTGCCCACCAGAGCACTCACAGCCATTACAGTTCCCCAACTAATAGTGAGGTGGCTGGGCCCATCTATGTAGCCCAGCTGCAACTCAGATCTGTTTGCTTAATCCCAACAGGCACTGAATCCTTCTGAGATTTTATTTATTTATTTTATTTTATTGAAATCTAGGATTACAAATACCTTTGAGCAGGAACTGCTCATTTACAAAGGTTCCACATCGAAGGAATGGGGGTATACATATATACAAAGGTCAACATAGTAATACATAGTTACACAATAAAAAGTAGTAAGAGACTGAGGCTTAGGAAATTCCAGTAATTCGTAGTGTGCCAAATGTTAGGTAGCATGACATACCAGCCAAGGGCAATCTTAGAAATAAGTGCTGCAGGTCAGAGGGGGGTATGCAGGCAGGAAAGCCATTGTCGGAGGGTAGAGGGTGAGGGTAAGAGCTCTAAAGGGGAGGGATAAAAGTCAGGAAATGCTTGGGGGGAGGGAGAGGTGGCAAGGGGGTAGGCAGATAGGAGGGGGCAAGGCGGGGAGAGGTAGCTGTCAAGACTGAAGTGGAGGGCAGTGAGCGGTGGGCCCCTGATTAGGCGAGGCAGTCACAACAACTAGGTGAAATGAGATGAAGTCGGAGTTGTCTCTTAAAAGGGCCAAGAGCAGCAGCAGTAAGAGTTTCTTTGTTGAGAGTATTGTACCACTGTGGTGCTCTATGGGCAAAGGCCCTCTGGCCCATGGTAGTCCGGCATCTGGGGACAAGGAAGGTTAGTTGTTGTGAACTTCTACTTCGCTGGATGCTGTGGTGGTCAATAAGGAGCTTTTCAATGCCCAGGGGCATGACCCGGAGGAGGACTTTTTTGGCTAAGAGGCAGGTTTAATACTGTATCTGGCTGACGAGAGGAAGCCATCCTGCCCGAGTGTACAGGTCACAAGTGTGTGTAAGTCAGTCAGCCCTAGTTAGCAGCCTGCATGCTTTGTTGAGTGCAACTGTAATTCTGCAGAGGGCAGAGGCAGAGCCATAAATTGCTAGTCGATGATGGAGGTGACAGAGCTGTTGATAGCCAACTGGAGAGTGTCAGGAGTCATGCAGTGTTTGTGCCTGTAGAGCAGGCCAATATGGATGTTGGTGGCTTTGGCAACAGAATCTGTGTGCCGATGGTAGGAGAGTGAGCTGTCCAATGTGACACCTAGGTATTTAAAATCAGGAACGTGTTCAAGTAAGGTCCCTGTTAGGTTTAGGATGGTGAGGTCACGGGATTTGTACTTGCTCCTGGCATTGTAGAAGGTGATAACCTTTGTTTTGCTGTAGTTTATGACCAGTTTGTGTGACTTGAACCATTCTTCAATGCACATGAATTCAAGCTGTAATTGTTTCTCAAGGAGCTGTGCATTTTGGTGGTTGGTGAACATGACTGCGTCATCAGCGTAGAGCAGTAATTTGTGGTGGCAGACACTGGGAAGGTCGTTGAGGAAGAGGCTGATGAGTAGTGGCCCCAGGATGGACCCCTGTGGGACCCCTGAAAGGACTGGCTTTTCTTCCGAGGTGACACCGGGCAATCCCAACCCGCTGGACCCTCTCCCCAAGGTAGCTTGAAAACCAGAGCAGCGCTTCATGGGAGAGCCCAATGTTTGATAATTGCTTGAGTAGGAGTGGGTGGTTCACAGTATCAAAGGCTTTCGTAAGGTCGATGAATACTGCCCCTACACAGTTTTCTTGATCGAGCGTTTTATGGATGAAGCCCATGAATTCTAGTAGTGCAGTGGTGGTACTGTGCCCTTTTCGGGAAACCATGTTGCTCAGGACACAGGGTGTCGTGTTTTTCCAGGTACTTGACTAGTTGGTCTGGTGCGATGCGCTCCAGGGCCTTAGACAATGGAGGGAGGATGGAGATAGGTCTGTAGTTGGAGTGCAGTGATTTGTCTCCACTTTTGTGTACCGGTGTGATGGTCACCTGTTTCCAGCAAGATGGGAATTGGGACATCCTTAATGATAGAATGAGGACCTTTTTCAGGGGTTCAAGGACTTCTTCAAGGACAAGTGCTAACAACTTCAGGTCAAGGGAGTCACCACTGTAGCCTGCGTTGTGAATGGCCTTCAGAATATAGGTTCTGGCTTCATGCACTGGGATCTCCTTGAAGTAGAATTGTGGGGCAGGGTGTAGGAGAGGAGTAGTTGCAGGAGAGTTACTACTAGAGGGGGCATCAAAGAAATTAGAAGGGAGAACACTATCCAAGTTGGAGAATGCATTGTTAAAGGTGGTGGTGATTGTGTACAGGTCAGGTGTTGGTGTTCCATTTATGTTGAGCATGGTAGGTGGTGACTTAGGGTCCTTGCCTATAAGGTCTTTCAAATTACTCCAAAATGTTTTTCCATCACCCCAGGAGTTGGAGAGAGCTTCCTTGAAGTATTTGCTTTGGCACTCTAACTGCCCGCATGCACTCATTTCTGGCAGCTTTATACTTTGAATATCCCCAGGTTTGGATGTTGCACGGCACAGTGCCAGAGATGATCCTATGTTTGAGTAAAGTGATTAGATTGGGGGTTATCCAAGGGTTAGCTCTGCCCTGACCTTCAGCTTTTTGAGAGGTGCAAAGATATTGCAGGCCCAGGAAGTGGCTGATGAAAAGGTCTCATATTTGGTTTACATCAATGGCAGAGTCGATTGATGTCCAGTCCAGGTGGCTTAGGTGTGTCTTTAGTAGCTCAAGGTACCCCCGCTTAACACTTGTGTAGATTATTTTAGGAGAGGGCTTAATGAATTTGTTTGTCCAGGTACATGTGACCGGTGAGTGGTCACTGATCCCATCAGGGAGTACTGAGACTTTTGAGATTCGTTCAGGTGATTAGTAAGGATCCAGTCCAGAAGTGTGTGCGACCCTGTCCTATAGTTGCATCTGGTGGGGGTGGTAACAAGCTGGGTGAGGTTCTGTGACGTGACAGCATCCTTGTAGTTTCTGGCCTCCAGCGATAGCCAATTTATGTTGAAGTTGCCTAGTACTATGAGTTCACAGTTATGGTGTAATCCCTGTAGGCTTTCCAATATGCTCATAAATCCATTGGGCTGATCTTTAGGGGGTAGGTACACAGAGGCAATGGTGAGCTCCTTGTTGTACGCCCCGAGTAGAACTTTAATAGCGAGAACCTGCGAGGGTGGTTTATGGTTTGAGAACGGGAAGACTTGACCCAGATAGGAATTCCTCAGGTAAATGGCACAGCCTCCACTTCATTTGGAAACCCTGTCTTGCCTGAATATAGAGTATCCAGGGATGGTGACTTCAGCATCTGGTATCTTGGGGTTAAGCCATGTTTCGACAACAGAGCTATGTTGCTGGACCCAGGTTTGCAAGATGTCAAGTTTGTTAAGGAGGCTGCAGACATTGATTGACGCTAATGTGAGGGGCCCCTCCCGCCTTTTTTGTGGCATGGGGTGCTCGGCTGGTAGGCCTCAGGTTAGGATGAACATTTCCAGATATCAGAAGTAGAGATAGAAGTGTTAAATTAGTAAGAAAAACAGTATTTTTTTTAGTTAGCTGCTTTCTGCTCTATAAGCAAGATTTCTGTCTTCCAGAAGCTAGCAGCAGGAAGTTGTAATTGGAGTCGCTGCTTTTCTACTGCCTAAGCCACACCCCCAATTAACCTCTCTCCCCTCCTACTGATTTAGCAAAGTAAGTTGATACAGTACCCTTCCCAACACAGAAACACACACTGACTTTTTTTTTTTTTAATCCAAAATGAGACCCCCTCTACTTCTAATAAAGTATCTGTTTGGTTAATCCCAACAGGCACTAACTCCTGTTGAGATAGCAGTGTTAAAGTAGTAAGAAAAAGGGTAGCTTTTTTAGTTAGCTGCTTTCTGCTCTACAGGCAAGATTTCTGTCTTCCAAAAGCTAGCAGCAGGCAAAGTCCTGCAGTAGAGTCCTGGGTGGAAGTTTATTTGTGTCTGTGCGTCTTCTTGCACCACGAAGGTAATCCTATAGGCCTTAATCACAGGGATCTCTTCTTGAATCTGTACAGTGTCCTGAAAAAATCTTTTCAAAAAGGCCAGGCAGTCATCTCCCCCTACGCTTTCTGGTAACCCCAGAATTCTGATATGAGTTACTCTTGAGAGATTTTCTAAATTCTCCAGACACCATCTAAGTAGAGCATTTTCTTTAGTGAGGCCTGATGACACGGTCAATGCTGTGGTGGCTGATTCCATTGCCGTTTTAGTGTCTTCTTCCAGCATGCTGACTTTGGCAACTAAGGCTTTGAATTGGCTAGCAAAATCATCCATTTTCTGATCCAATTTCCGGATCACTTTAAGTAGCACAGCATTAGACAGTTGATTTATTGTTTCTTCTCCAGTCCCCGCACTAGGGTCTTTGCTGGTACCAGGCTTTGACTCTTTGGGCCGGGCCCCTTCTCCTCCTGCCACTGTCTTATTGCTAACATACTAAAATGCCAGCAGGATAGGCCTAATGGTCTCTTGAGTCTGCTCGATTTTCAGCACCCGCACTGAGGGACGATTTTGGTCTTCCCCCTCCCCCTTAGGTTATACTGTCCCCAGTCCCAGATGTTCCACCTGTATTGGGTCTGGTCAGATTTACCCTCCCCCCTACCTGTCCCATTCCCTCTTAAACCTGTCCACTGTCTCCACCTCTGCCAGCTCCCTGGGCAGTGGATTCCATGGCTCCACCACCCTTTCAGTGAAATAACATCTCCTCCTCTCCCCTCTAAGCCTACCCCCTTCCAGCTTACACCCATGAGCTCTTGTTGCCCCACCCTCCTTCCTTTGGAACACCCTGACTGGGCCTCCTTTATTGATCCTTTTGATGTACTTAAAGACCTCTGCCATGTCACCCCCGTCCCTTCTCTCCTCCAGGGTGTACATGTCGAGCTCCTTGAGCCTCCCCTCATAGATCCTCTCCCCCAGGCCTCGCCCAGATCATTTTGGTTGCTCTCCTTTGGATGCTGTCTAGAAGTGTAATGTCCCTTTTTAAATGTGGTCTCCAAAACTGTACACAATACTCGAGGTGTGGCCTAACCAAACAGTTGTACAGTGGAAGGATCACTTCTGCCTTTCTGGAGGTAATCCCCGCGATGCTTCCCAACATCCTATTTGCCCTTGCCGCTGCCCTCCTACAGGTCTCTGAGTTGTTCATTTTGACATCTCCCACTACCCCAGGTCCCTCTCACCCTCCGTGACTTGAATCATATCTCCTCCCAGGGTATACCCCTGGCCTGGATTTCTGACTCCCAAGTACAGAACCTTGCACTTCATCACATTGAATTTTAGTTTCCATTTTCCTGACCACCTTTCCAGAGCCTCCAGGTCCTCCTGCAAGGCCACCCTCCCCTCCTCCCCATCCACCACTGCACCCAGCTTTGAGTCATCTGCAAAGAGACTCATCTCACTCCTGATCCCCCTCCTGATGCCTGAGATATAGGCATTGGACATGAGTGGCCCCAGCACTGACCCCTGGGGAACCCAACTAGTAAGCCACCTTGGGGATGAGGCTAACCCTCCAACCACAACCTTCTTAGTACGCTCAGAGAGCCAATTTCCTATCCATCTTAACAATTGTCTCCCTACCCCCATTTCCTTCAGCTTAGCCAGCAGGCCACTTTGGGGTACTGAATCAACGCCTTGATAAAATCCAGAAAGAGGACGTCCACTGGCCTGCCCTGGTCCAGGGCCCTCGTAACCCAGTCATAGAACTCAACGAGGTTTGTCTGGCATGATCTTCCCATGACAAAGCCATGCTGCCTGTCATCCAAGTATCCAGTTTGCTCCAGTAACTCCCCTAGCCTTTCCTTGACAATACCCTCCATCACCTTGCCAACCACCGATGTCAGGCTAACAGGCCTGTAATTTCCCGCCTCCTCTCTTGATCCTCCCTTGTGGACCGGCACGACATGAGCTATCCTCCAGTCTTGGAGCACCCACTCAGTCTTCAGAGAGATGTTGAAAAGCTCCACTAGTTGGACTGCCCGGACATCTGCCAGTTCCCTTAGCACCCTGGGATTCATCTCATCTGGCCCAGGTGCGTTCTCCATCCGAAGGGACCTGAGGTCTTCTCTTACTCTCTCTACTGGGATTTCAGCCTCCACATCCTCCCCCTTTCCACCCTGCGCTGCTGGACCCCCACCTATCTGTGGTGGCCACTCCCTTTACCCAGACCCATCAGGGCCTTTGGTCTCTTCCGGTCCCACCCCTTGCTCCGGTTTGCCCCCACTCCCCTCGCAAGACAGCTCCTCCATCCCCTGGTAAAACTGAGGCAGTACTCATTTAGGACTTCTGCCTATTCCCCCGCCTCCTGTGCCCAACCATCCCCTACCCTTATCTTGCTGATCTGCCCCCTTACTTTCCTTTTTTCTCCTATGTATCTAAAGAACCCCTTGTCCCCCCCTCCAGATCCCACTGGCCAAGAACTGCTCCTTTTTTGCCTTAGCTGGTGTCACCACCCTGGTGACTCTGTTGGCTGTCAGCTCATATTCCTCCTGATCCCTTTCACTCCCTAAGCACTTGAAGCGCCTATAGGCTGCCTTCTTTTCCCTTCACCACCTCCTATACCTCCCGGGTCCACTAGCAGGGTTTTCTAGCCTTACCAAACTTACATCTTTCCCTTGCACAGGATCTGGTAACCTCCTGTATTCCCCTTCTAATGATCCCCCACCTGCTGTCAGCATCCATATCCGGCGTTATCCTGTCCAGACGATCTTTAAGGATCCTTCCCATCTCTCTGAAGTCTGCACCCCTAAAGTCAGTTATTAACATCCTTGTTCAGCTTTCCTCCCCCCCCCCCAGGTCCAGGAAGAACCAGACTGTGGCGTGATTACTCCCCACCAATGAGTCCCTCACCTGTAGGCCCCTAACCTGATCACAGTCTGCCAGGACCACGTCCAGTGTTCAGGCCTCCCTAGTTGGCTCACTCATCTGTTGTGTCAGAAACACATCCTGGAAGACATCCAGCAGCCTCTGCTCTCTGGCCACTGGTGACATCATAGTCCCCCAATCTGTTCCTGGCATATTGAGGTCCCCCATTACCACTACCCTTCCCTTTCCCAATCTACAGTGTCCCTCGAGATTTGCCACCAAACTTTCTTCCAGGATCTCTGCCAGTGCTGGTGGTCTATATACCACTCCGACCTTTACTCTCTTACCCCCCTGCGTCAGCAAGATGACCCAGATAGCCTCCACATTCCCCTCTGCCTCCTCTACCTCTCCAATGCCCATGCCATTTCTGATTAACAGTGCTACACCACCCCCACTTCTCGCTATCTTTTCTGAACCTAGTGTAGCCCTCCAGATTTAGGTCCCACTTGTACCCTTGACTGGCCCAGGTCTAGTGACTGCTGCCACATCTACCTCCCCCTCAACTAGTATTGCCTGGAGCTCAGGCATTTTATTTCCTAAGCTCCTGGCATTTATCAGGACCACTCTCCACCCCTTTTCCCTCCTCTCCTTTCTCCCCCTTGAGATCCCATTTCTCAGCTACTGCACCCTACCTGGTGACCCATTTCCATATCTCCCTATTGCTTCTGCCCATTTCTACAGAACCACAGCTGGTAGCAATAAAATAATTATATCTTTATGTTCAGTAAGTTTTTTTCTACCCGAGTATTGAGGCTATTATCACCTTAATAAACATTTTTTTGTGGTTTTTAAGAAAAAATAGATTGGCAGTGTTTTGAGCTCCACTGGAAGTGTGTTGCAAGGTTGGCTGCTGGCCACACCCCCCAGAATCACAGAAGCTTGATGGCAGAAAAGGACCATATCGGCCCATCTGGTCTGCCCTTCCCTTCCCCACACACCTCCATCTCCTGCCAGCCCCCCGCCACCCCGATACTCAGCCCCCATATGCTTGTCCCATGCCCTCTTGAATTCTTCCACCGATTTAGCCCCCACCACTCCATCTTATAGTCTGTTCCAGGGCTCCACCACCCTCTCCATGAAGAAACGCCCTCTCATATTGCCCCTGTACCTTTTTCCTTTTAGTCTGAGGCTGTGCCCTCTAGTTTTGATCCCCTCCTTCCTCTTAAGTAAACCCTCTTCTCTCACTTTATTGAGCCCCTTTACATATTTAAAAGTTTCAGTCATGTTTCCCCTTTCGCTCCTTGTCTCCAACTCCGTACATCTCTGCTCGTATGACTTTCCCTGCATACCCTGCACAATCTTGGTTGCCCTTCTCTGAACAATCTCCAATGCATCTATATCCTTGTAGTGATGTGGCTTCCAGAACTGAACCACATACTCCGGGTGCGGCCTCACCATGGCTTTTTAAAGGGGCATTATTACCTCCCCCTTTCTGCTAGTAATGCCCCTGCCTATGCATGCCAACACTACATTGACCTTTCCCGCAGCCCTGCTACATTGGATGCTTACCTTAAGGTTTGAGGAGACTATGATCCCCAGATCCTTGTCCTGTTCTGTTACTTTAATTTCCTCCCCATCTAGGGTGTACCCTGCTCTTCTGTTCCTACTCCCCAAGTGCATCACAGCCCACTTCTTGACGTTAAATTTCAGCTGCCATGTCCCAGACCATTTTTCAAGCATCTTTAAGTCCTCCCTCATGTCCTCCACCCCACCCCGAGGTGTCCACCCTATTGCATATTTTCGTATCATCAGCAAATAGGCACACCCTTCCCCTCAAACCCTCAGCAATATCATTGATGATATGGGAGGGAGAACTTGTTTGCCTAACCTCTTGACTGCCACCAGGTGGAGGCCTAGTGATAGCAAAGGCTACAGCAGCAAGGAACAGAGCTACTGTGGACTGGTGATGCTTGCGTGCCTGTACATATACGAGTCTCGTAGACCACAGTAGGGAGAGGAGAAAAGTGGAAAATGGGAGCAAGGTTCAGCAAAGCCCTGCACCTTTGTCTGTGGACCCACGCTGCCAGCCTGACCACCG
Source organism: Neoceratodus forsteri (assembly GCA_016271365.2). Taxonomy (NCBI): domain Eukaryota; kingdom Metazoa; phylum Chordata; order Ceratodontiformes; family Ceratodontidae; genus Neoceratodus; species Neoceratodus forsteri. The sequence continues at coordinate 1,409,749,555 of CM057456.1, read as the reverse complement.
TTGTCCAGACTAGACTGTATCTCAGGTGGGGGGTGGTGGGAGGGCATCTCTTCCTCTTCTGACCCCACCATGGGGAGGAGTCCGTGGTGGTGTCCCTCTGTGAGGTTGACCCCAGGGGATGCAAGCGTTGGTCCGTGGGGAGAGGGATAGGGATGAGAAGCCCCTCATTAAGTATCCTGCTGAAGAGATAAACCTATATCGAAAAATAAAATCATGCAAAATCTAATGAGCTGCAAAGTGCAGTTGTGAAGTGCTCACCTGTGTTCTTCTAAATGTAACCTGGCAATATGTGCCAAAAACAAAATAATAAATGAAAAAATTTGCCACAAATTAAATTTTTGTAAGATTTTAATTTGTACTCCTTACTTAACATATTTTCTTATTCATATGCATCCAAGTTTATTATCATTCACCTCTGTTCAAAAGTGAGACATGCAGTACTCAATGTGACAAATCTTATCTGCAGCCCCGCGTGGCACATCATGATATCAGCATTGTGACACAGTGCAGTGTCTGTAGTGCATGTGGCAAAGTGCGGTGTCTGCATCACCATGGGACAGCACAGTGTCAATATGCCGGTACTGCATGTGGCATATTGTGTTTGCACTGCATGTGACACAGTGTACGCAGTTCCACCACAGTACAGTGCGACACGTACTATCTGCTGCCACAGTGCAGTACCACATGCACAGCAGCCACTGTAGTGTGCAATGTGGTCTGCCGTTACTGTTCTACACCATGTCGTTTGGCATCGCTGAGGTGCACCATGGGTACGGCCATCACTCTGCTATGCAGTGTGCCCTGGTATTACTGTGCTGTGCCATGTGTACTGCCATCACTGAACTGTTTCATGTGTGTTGTCACTGCACTGTGCACCATGTGCTGCCAACACTGTACTTTGCCATGTGCACTGCCATTACTGTGCTGTGCCACATATGCATTGCCATCACTCCGGCCCAGAATGTTGGTGCAAGCCTTGCATACGGAGATGCAGGCCCCTGAGTAGGGAGGGGGTGCAGGCCCATGAATAGGGAGGTGGGAGAAGGCCCTTGCATAGGGAAGGGGATTGGAGACTCCTGCGTGGGATGTGAGGTGTAGACCCATTAATGGGGAGGGGGAGGTTGTAGGCCACTGTGTGAAGAGTATGGCTGTCATTGCATTGTGCCACATGCACTGCTGTGATTACACTCTGCCAAATGTTCTGTCATCACTAGCGCCTAGTTGCATCTCTCTCTCTTTCTATCAGGTGGTGCTTGATCAACTGGTATCCGGGGATACAGTACGTAGTGCACACAGTAGCAACGTCCAGGACCCTTTAGAAAAAAGGTTTGCTAGAGACCCCAGGCAGGGCATATTAGGGTGCTTGGGGACTCCCCTTAGGGCACATTTAGTTAGCCCGGGGGAGGGGGAAGGATTGTATGTAGGGGACACACAGTGCAGTGAGAACTGTAATTGGGGGAAAAACATAGCCATGGAGTTACAAGGAAAATCAAATGCCCAGTCAGTCTAGGAGTACTATATCAGTATGCATCAGCCTCAGTACAGCAGTCACCACCAGCAGTCTCTTTCCCCAGTAAATACCTCTGCATGCAACTCAGAAACCCCCAGTACAGCCAGTTGCTTCCAGATCTGGTGAAACCCCACCTAAAGTACTGTGTCCAGTTCTGGAGGCTTCATCTCAGAAAGGACATGGGTTCACCACAAGGTCTCTGAAAGAAATACAGCATGGTTAATAATAGTGCGGACAAAACGCCAACACCAAAAAATGCGCTTCACAAATACAGCACAAAGTACTGATAGCGCAAAACAAACGGAGCAGTGAAGAAAGGGGGGCAATTAACTATTCCCAACTCTGGGAAGGAGAAAGTCGGGGGGGGGTCTGATTTACTATTCCCAACTCCAGAAGGAGAATGTTGGTGGGGGGGGCGAATGTTCGGAGTCACGCACACTAATATCTGCATGCTCTTCTGTAAATGTAGCTGTTTTCACTGCTGCTATTTCCACGGCATGTATTTCACTGCGATATTATTCCAACGTGGTTTTGAGGGTATACCAAAGGACATAGGCTGGAGGTAGTCCAGAGGAGATCAATTAAAATGATGCAGGGGTTACATCAAAAACCCTACCATGAGAGGCTGAGGGATCTCAACATGTACACCCTAGAAGAGAGGAAGGAAAGAGGGGAAAAAACACAGAACTGCAAGAACCTCACAGGGCTGAACAGGGAACAGGAGAGGAGTCTGTTTCAAAAACGGAAGTACACCAGGACAAGAGGGCATGTAATGAAGCTTCAAGGGGGAACGTTTAAGAGGTATATGAGGAAGAACTACGTCACTGAAAGAGTGGTGGTCACCTGGAACAGACTGCCAGCAGAGGTGGTGGGAATGAAAACTGGTGGATTTCAAACATGCGTGGGACAGGAATAAGGGAATATTAGTAAATAGGCAGAGAGGTGGAAAAGTCAACAGAGACCAGGTAGTGTCTGCAGACGCAGAACAGGCAGGGAAAATCTGGGTGGGCCAAATGGTCCTTTTCTGCAGACAATTTCTGTATCTATGAGCAATTCATATACATAGAAACATAGACTTTGACGGCAGATAAAGACCGCTTGGCCCATCTAGTCTGCCCGTTTCCCTACCTAGAGGATAAGCTGCAGATCCTGTTTAACCAACAGCCTGTTTCTTCCTACCCCCCACAAAAATTGCCTTATGTCTGTCCCATGCATTCTTGAATTTTCCCACAGTTTTAGACCCCACAACTTCCTCAGGAAGGCTGTCCCATGCATCCACTACCCTCTCTGTGAAAAAATACCTCCTCACATTGCCCTGAGCCATCCCCCCATCTTCAAATTGTGTCCCTTGTTCTTGCACATCTCTTTTCTGAGAGATGCTACCCTCTTGACTTTGTTGATTCCACTGAGGTACTTAAACATTTCTATCATGTCCCCTCCCTCCTTTCCTCAAGGGTATACATATTAAGCTCCTTTAGTCTCTTCTCGTGTGGCTTCTCTTGCAGACCCTGCACCATTTTAGTTGCCCTCCTCTGGACTGCCTCCATCCTGTCTATGTCCTTGCGGAGATGGGGTCTCCAGAACTGGACGCAGTACTCCAGATGGGGTCTCACCAACTGTCTGTACAGGGGGATAACAACTTCCTGTTTTGTGCTGGTGATGCCTCTCCCTATACATCCCAGTATCCCCTGAGCCATCCCTACCGTCTTCTCACATTGCTTGCCAACCTTAAGGTCATCTGATATGATTACCCCAGGTCCCTTTCCATTTTCGTTGTTGTTACTACCTCCCCCCCATTGTGTAATCTTCCCCTGGGTTTTTGTTTCCCAGGTGCATTATTTTGTACTTCTTTGCATTGAATCCAAGCTGCCATACTTCTGACCATTCCTCCAACCTTGCCAGGTCCTTTCTCATCCTTTCCACGCCTCCTTGTGTAACAATCCTGTTCCAGATCTGTGTGTCATCTGAAAAGAGGCATACTTTTCCTTCCAGTCCCTCTGCAATGTCACTTATAAAGACATTAAAAAGGACTGGACCCAGTACTGAACCCTGCGGTACCCCACTAGTAACCCCTCTTTCTTCAGAGTGGACTCCATTTACAATTACTTTCTGTGTCCTGTTATCCAGCCAGTGTTTTACCCAAGCTGCCACCCTGGGACCCACTCTTATCCTGACAAATTGCTCATAAGGGATGGATTTTTAAGCTTATTTGGATGGAAACTGTCCTTCCTAAGCAAGGAATTGGTAGATGTTTGTTTCCTGCAGCCCTTAGTAGTTATTATCCCTGTATCAGAATCCCCCATCAACCAGACTATGCAGAATTCTTAAGCCACTTCGCCCCTCTTTTTTTAAAACTGTTTTTTATCTCCTTGGCTTGGCATGGGGGATATACCCCTTTTTCTGCACCCCGACCTTGTACTTGGCATCCTCCTAGGCTGCCTGGATGGAAGGCCCACAGCTTGCCACCTGCGGTGGGGCTCCCTGAGGTGAGGGACCAAGATTCACCTGAGGCCCCAGCCAAGACTTACGCCTGAAGCATCATTCCCATGATACAGTAAGGTATCCCTGGTGCCTGGTGTTTTCCCCTCCATTAAACGTAATAGACGGACCTGGCATCCAGTGGTCCCTCCCATTCCCCAATCCCTGGCACCGTTTGGTACATATATTCCCTGGCATACAGTGGTCTCCCCAGGGTCATTGATCCCTGGCCAGTACTGTTATGGCTATGAGTCACGTGCAGTCCAGACACTGCAATATGTTTGTTGCAGTCCCAGCACCGCTGTCTCATGTGCGTTGTCAACACTACGCTGTGCCATGTGCAATGCTGGCAGTGTACTGTACCATACCAACACTGCACCACATGCAATGCTAACACTATACTGTGCCATGTGCACTGCAGACTCAGCACTGTGCCATCATTTTGCCGTGCCATGTCCAATCCCGACACTGATCTGTCATATGCACTGTTGTCACTGCAGTGCCATGTGGGATGCTTACACTGCACTGTGCCATGTGCAGTGCTAAGAGTGCACACTGACACACAAACACTGCTCCTCATGAAATGCACCACTATAGTATTCCACATGCACTGTTAACAATGCATTGTGACGCATGCAGTGCTGATACTGCACTGTGCCACATGCACTGCCGACACTGAACTGTGCCTGTGACACAGTGTGGTGTCAAATTCGCACTTGGCAATGACATAGCACAGTGTCAGCAGTGTATGTGGCACAGCATGGTGTCAGCAGTGCATGTGGCCCACTGCAGCATCATAGTGTAGATGGCCCAGCACATTCTCATAGTGCACGTGGCGCAGAATGGTGTTAGCATAGCACTTGGCAAAGTGTGGTGCTGGCAACATGTAAGGCACATTGTGGTGTCAGCAGTGCACATGGCCCAGCACGGCATCATAGTTCACGTGGTACAGTGTGGTATTGGTATAATACTTGGCACAGTGTGGTGTCAGAGTACAAGTGGAACAGTGCGGTCAGAATTGCATAGTGCATAGCCCCATGAAGTATGTGCTTGGAAACACAGGACTGTAGAAGCAATATGTACACACGGGTGGAAGGTGGGGAATGGGGTACATGAGTGGTGTTGGGGTAGGTCTGGGGGGACAGGTACATGGGTGGTCAGATGTATGTGGAGACACCGTGCCAGGGTATGTTAGGAGAGCTAGCGGGATGCTGCTGTGCATAGGGAGGGGGATCACCATTAGAAAGAGGGAGATGGTGTTGCCCAGAGACCTCACCTGAAACGGTGGGGGAGGGTGTGGGGGGATATTCAAATTGTTTAACCAGGAGTAGCACACTAAGCTGAAAGCTAGTTTACAAGTGCGACCTGGGGGCACAGGGAATTTAAGTGACTTGCTCAGGATCACACAGTATGCTAGTGAGGGCTGTGGGATTCAAACCCAAGTCTCCAGATTTGCAGCTCAGAGCCTTAAACCACTGCGCTATACTGCCTCTCTCAATGAAATGATATGAAAGGGTTATGATCTTAGTAGTGGTGGTGATCACTGGCATGTGGTGCAATCTCCAAGGCAACATACAGTAAACATGGTTCGTGGAGAGCACTCGCCCCTCAGCGTGGAACCAAACAAGAAGCAGTCTAACAAGGACCGTGTTTAAATGATGTTTATTCCTCCATGATGTAGATCCAAACAGTGCAATACAGGACAGGCAGTAAGAATACTGCCCTCTTATGATTCACTCAACAACTCTAGCTTCCTGAGAGATCCTTGATCTACGTTGTTAAGGTAAACCAAGGATGCCATTATATTTGATAATGTTAGTATGGGTGACAAATCGATTTGCAGTGTTCTAGTGCTAAATGAAGAAAACTGTTTTAACTCCTTATTCTTGATAGTCATCTTTTTATTTGTTGATGTTTCGTTGCTACAGGCCACTTCTTCAGACCGTGGTTTTGCCAAAGATTAAATTACAGAAATATAAATCTAGAGAATACTGGATGGGCAACTATGCACATCCAGTGTGTTCTGTCACATAGGGGCTCTGATTCCCTCTGACCTCGATAACGAATCTCGAGAGGTCCATGGGAATAAGAACCCTGAGGTGGCAGAACACACTGGTTGTGCACAAAGTTTTTCATTCTGTATTTTTTATAGTGTATAGTATTATGTAAAATATGTGCATTGTATTTTTTTTCTATTTCACAATGAAACTGACTTCTGCAGTCTCTAGAGGTTCTAGAATGCTGTTCTACCACAGAAGGGTACAGTCACATTTCATGACATTTGAACCATGGTACAACAGCATTTTGAAAAGGATGGATTTCTATATAGAACATAAAGAATAGTGTATGGGCAACCATACACAACAAGGCTGTATTTCCATCAAGGGGTTGAGATGACATCACAGGGACCTCAAGGGTGAAGACTGAGAGGTCCCAATGTCATCTCAACCCTGAGATGACTACACAATCCTTGTCTGTGTATGATTGCCCATATACTATTTTATATAGTGTATGGTTCCAAAAACTGTAGGATATGAGCTGCCAGGATGTGTGAGACGTGGGTACATGTCTGAGCTATAGGGTCCAAGCTCTGGCAAGTACCCCTGTAATTCCAACACTGGTTTGAGTGGATATTGTCATTGATACTAGGGCTGCTTGGATAATTGGTGGTACTTTCTGGATACACCCAGATTTCAGGATTTTCAGATGGAGCACATAATACAGATAATGAGAGCTCAGCACCAGATTTGACACAGAGCAGTTTGGCTTTTCACTATCTATAAAATTAAAGCTACCAACTTTCCAAGGCCTAAAACTGGGATGGTCCATCCTGTCCACGATGACCCCCACTCACCGTGTCACTCCCATGGGCACCGCCACAAACATTATTGCACACAATCAATTACATTTTGCTGCTTGTTCCGGCCATGCCGCCCCACAGTAACACCAGTAGCAAACATCCAGATTAAAACAATACATCATTCTGCTGCAGCAAGTTCCAAATCATGATGTACAGAAAGTTCATTTGAAGCAAACCTGTGTTGAATTGTGATAAGACATTCGAGCTGCATGTATTGCTCCTCCTGACACTCCCATCCAACCCGCTTACACTCACCTCATTTGCTGAGCAAATTTCACTTCAGTGACTCCCACCACCACACCAGATTGTTTTCACACACTTGCCTACAGCTGATCAGGTTCGGGTACATTAGTTCACTGCTGCCGGTCTCTTCTCTGTCTGGAGTCCCTCTCAGCTGCTGGCAGGCAGACGTCCACATGTGCTTGTTTGCACTGTCATGAACCCACTCAGCAGGTCAGCCCTCTACTCCCAAAGTGCCAATCTCCAAACGTAGTCTTGTGAACAGTTAACAGAAACAGGGTAACCCTCCTATCTGTTTTGTGGGTTCGAATCAACCTTTGGTCTCAAGTCTTGGAGGGATTCAAACTGTGAACCTCTTGTTAGTGTACCCAATATACAGGTTCAGGTAATTCTGCTCTTCGGAGAGCCAGATATCTTTTGCCTATGGGCACCTAACAAGGTGTACAAAATGAACCCTTAAAACTGTACTAAAGACCTCAGAATAAATTCTTACTTTTTCCCAGTTTGGTAAAAACCAGTAAGCTTTGGCAGTGTCACCTTTAACCACGTATGCTTCACTTTGCAAGAAAAAGAAACTCAAAGGCACACCAAGTAATCTTTAAAGTAGAGGATTACTTCAAAATAGATTAAAAAAATGTAAACATGTAAATACAGAACCATATATCACAAAACATACAACTCACTTATACAAAACAGGTTTAAAAGTGCAGATTTCTACCACTAATACACTCAGACGTGCCTGTTCTAAGGTATTCGTATCTCACAGTGCTGTAGGTGTTTCTCTTTCAGAGTCCAAACATTTGTGTGTAAATGGAAAACAGAATACTGTTTAAAAACTGGCTTTGCAAACCTCTTTGCGTAAGGTCGCCTAGCTCCTCCTTGTCAGAATATAAAAAATATAGATCTGTGCAAAACAGGATGTCTTATCAAAGGTAAATTCTGTGATCTCAGCACAACTCATTTTCTCATATGACTTTCTTTCACCCCTAAGGAAACAGTATGGGTGTCCTACCAGGTGTCCCCAAGTGTGTCCCGATAGGGTGTCTTCCAGATATTTCCAGAACAGGGGGTTAGGGTCTGGTAGTTTAGGCACCATGTCTCTCTGTCTCAAAAGGTAGTTTTTAACCTGAGTATATCTGTAGAGGTCACTATCTAGTAAACCATAGGTTGATTTAAGTGTTTCAAATTAAATAATACCCTCCCGGGAAAGGAACTGTCTAAAATATTGGAGTTCCACCCTTCTCCACTTTGCAGAAGTATGGTCTGTAGTAGCAGGGAGAAACTTGTCATTCTCTGAGATAAGGGTGTGAAAGAAAAAAAAAGTCCATAACACCCGAATGTTTTTTCAACCGATACCATTGTTTTAAAATCTCAGTAGAAAAGGGTATAAAGTCTTTCAGGGAAGAAATCCTGGTTACCGAGACCAGGGCTATCTTTGTTATATCGTACAAATTGTTTAAAGCAAATTGTAGGTCCTTTCAAGGAGTCTCAAAAGTCGGGGTCACCCATAGGGTTAATATTTTTAAAAATGCTGCAAGGGCATAAAGTTTCAAATTTGGTAGGTTGGCTCCACCCTGGGAGAGCGGAAACTGCAGCAAGGACATCCTGATCCGGGGTCTTTGGCCATGCCAAATAAAATTTTAACTAATTTTATACCATGATTTAAAGTAAAAGGAGGAGGAAAAAGTGGGGATATTCTGAAATAGATACAACAATTTTGGTAATATGATCATTCGGATGGACTGTATTCTCTGGAAGAAGTTTAAAGGTAGTTTGGGCCAGAGAGATAAGCCTGACTGGATTTGCACCAACAGGGGTTCATAATTTAGTAGTTACAAATTTTCCAAATTCTTAGGGATAATAATGCCCAAATATTTGAACTTTGTTTATACCATTTTATAGGGTGTTTATTTTTAAGAGATTGGGACGGGGTAAAATATAGTGAGAGAAGGTCTGTTTTGGTTACATTCAACTGGAAACCCAAGACTTCAGTAAAATGTTCCAGGGTTTCCCATAGGGCCGGGAGGGAAGTCTCTGGGGAGAGGGCCATCATGAGAATATCATCTGCGAAGAGGGCCACCTTATATTCCCTCTGGCCTATGGAGACTCCCTCTATCCGAGTATCTCTCCGAATAGCCTCTGCCAAGGGTTCAATGTATAGGGCAAATAGTAGTGGTGACAGAGGGCATCTCTGCCTCATGCCCCTGTGCATGGTTATTGCTTGAGACAGGGATCCATTATATTTGAATATAATATAATTGAATATATGCTTTATGGGACGTATAAATGTTTCTCAGACGTGTTTACAAAAGGAAGGTCCTGTCAAACTAATCTCATAGATTTCTTTGACTGGGTAACCAGAGTGGTGGACCAAGGGGGAGCAGTTGATGTCACCTACCTTGACTTCAGCAAAGCTTTTGACACTGTTCCACATAGAAGATTGATAAATAAGCTGGGTAGGCTTGGGGTGGGTCAGAAGTTGGTCAACTGGGTGGCAAACTGGTTGACTGGCAGAAAACAGAGAGTGGTGGTAAATGGTATACAGTCAGAAGAGATGCAAGTCACAAGTGGGGTACCTCAGGGATCAGTCCTGGGGCCAGTCCTATTCAACATCTTCATTAGTGACCTTGCAGATGGACTAGAGGGTAAGGCTTGTCTGTTTGCAGATGACACCAAGATCTGCAACAGAGTAGATGAGCCAGATGGGGTGGGCAGAATGAGAAGAGATCTGGATAAACTAGCAGAATGGTCAGAAGAGTGGCAACTGGGATTTAATGCAAAGAAGTGCAAAATCATGCACATAGGGAAGAGAAACCCTGAAGCCACTTATAGGCTGGGAGGAGTTGCTAGCAGTCACAAAGGAAGAAAGAGACTTGGGCATCATCATCACTGATGACCTAAAATCATCAAGCAGACCTCTAAAGCAGTAGGTAAGGCTAGGGGGTGTTAGGGTGTATTAGTAGGGGTATCACAAGTCGAAGAGGGAGGTAATAATCCTCTGTACAAGACATTGGTTAGGCCCCATCTGGAGTACTGCAGTATTGGAGGCCACACTCAAGGCGATGACATCCAAATTGAGGCAGTCCAGAGAAGGGCAACTAAAATGGTGCAGGACTGCATCAGAAGACATATGAGGACAGATTAACGGAGCTCAATATGTATACCCTTGAGCAAAGGAGGGAGAGAGGTGATATGATCAGGCATTCAAACACCTTAAGGGCATAAACAAGGTGAAAGAGTCTAAAATGTTTAAATATAAGAAAAATAGCAGGACAAGAGGACACAGCATGAGATTAGAGGAGGCCGATTAAGGGGAATGAGGAAATTCTTTTTCACAGAACGGGTGGTGGATGCATGGAATGGCTTACCACAAGAAGTGGTGGCTATGAATACAGTGCAAGGCTTCAAACAGGCATGGGATAGGCAAAAGGGAGCAATACAAATGACTATGAATAGATAGATCACTGACAGAGCAAAGGCCGATGGCACATTTATAAGGTAGAAAAAGAAATGGGCAGACTGGATGGGCCTTACGGTCCTTATCTGCCGTCAACTTCTATGTTTCTATGTAAGAAAAGAGTCTGGAAAAGAAAATTTAGAAAGGGTAGCCCATAAGAATTCCAACCCCACCTTGTCAAATGCTTTATCAGCATCTAGACTGATGATTGTAGAAGGGATCTTTCTAGCATGGATATATTCGGTAAGTAATAAAATGCGGTGTAAGTTATCAGAAGTGCTTCTCTGCTTTATGAAGCCGGATTGGTCACGGTGTATAAGCTGAAGAAGTATTGGCTCTAATCTTTTGGCCCATATGGCCATGAATATTTTATAATCTACATTTAAAATTGAAATTGGGCGATATGAAGATGGGAGAGTAGGATCTTTGTCTGGTTTGAGTATGGAGGTGGGGACAGCATAGCTCCAGGAGGGAAGGGGGGGAGCTTCACCTTCCATCACTACTCTAACTGCCAGTAGAAAGCTGGGGAGCAATTGGGGAATAAAGGTTTTGTACCATTCAGGGCTAAAGCCATCTGGGCCAGGACATTTCCGGGGTTTAATATGTTTGACCTAAGCTGGGCCGGTGGTGCTGAGGGTTGAGGCGCTGGACACCACACCTCACGCTACACCAGCAACCCGAGTTCGGGAGCGAGCTTGGGCGCCGAGGGTCGGCAGGGGTGGGTGAGGATTGAGCACCTGATGGGCTGCTCTCCTTCCCGGGGGGGGTCGGGGATCACCCGGCATGCCAGCGACTCCTGGTGGAGACGGAGGCACTGCAGCACGCTCCGGCTGCACGAATCAGCATGCTCAACGCAGGCAAGGGTTGTGTGCACCTAGCCGGGATGTGCACGTGCAGGGGAGGAGATCATTAGAACAAAGGAAAAACCCAGTCTGAGGGGGTAGGTGACAGCACCTCCCCCATGCCTGTGGCTGGGTCCATCCTGCCTGGCCTTCCAGGTTTCTCCACCCGGGTCCTCTCCCACATCAGAGTCTGTCTCTAAGTGTGCCCTAGGAGGAGGGGCAGCCCCACCCCAGAGGGGTTAAGCCGGGGGTACCGATCGTGGACAGAGGAGGAGGGAGAGAGGAGGCACAGGTAGGAGGACTTCAGGCAGGCAGGAGCAGGCAGGATGCCTGAGAGAGGCCCCCCAGACAGTGACCGGAGGGAAAAAGAGATTGAAAAAAATATATATATATATACATATGTTTGACCTGTTGAAAGATTTCTTCAGGTCTGATGGGGCTTATCAATTGTTTGATCTGGGATTCTGACAATGTAAGTAAAGAGAGCCTATTTAGGAAATCCGAAATCTGAATATTTTGTTTTTGGGATGGATGAGGAGCTGTATATAAGGTCTCATAAAACTGGGTAAAAACTTGCTTAATTTGCTCCTCTTTATAAGTGGGAGTACCTGAAATGGTGGATTTTGTTTTTAGAATTGTAGATGCCTTTTTATTGGCCCTTAGTTTCCAAGCCAGTATTCTTGCCCCCCTAGCTCTCCCCTCATAATTATATTGTTGTAGGTAGTCCAAGTTCTGGAGGGTCCTATAATCTAATATTTTTTGTATTTCTTGTTTTAAACCCCGGCTCCGCCTCTGGAGGGCTGTGTCACCTTTTCTACATAATAGCTGGTCTGAAGCCAATTGGTCCTTTCAAAAATTTAGTTTAGCCTGTTGTCTTTTGTTTTATACCTTATATCTATTGTCTTTTGTGTAAACATACATTGTACAGGTACACTTCTCATACAGGGAAGAGGAACATAAACAGCTACATTAGCTTATTATAGTTATTATGAAGTACACAAACAGCTTTACCCTGTAATCTGGCACAACAGGATTTGGGGAAGTCCAAAAAACAGAATCTGAAGATCATTAAAGATCCAGTCCATCAATTTGTTAGAAAAGCCAGTCTCTTCAAAGGCAAAAGATGTATTCTTTAGGTAGAACATGAGAAGAGAGATACACAATCCATGGATTGCTATTTAAACCTGGTATCTATAGGGAGTTGTAACACGGCTCTGAGTCGGGGTCTGGAAACGAGCACGGCGATAGGCGCAATCGCCACAGCTGACTGAAACCAGATCTTCTGGACACTGAGGTGCTGCCCTATCTGCATGCATCTTTCTGGACTGCGGGATGAGGTAGCCAGACTCAGAGTGGAAGTAAACTGGGTCAGGAGTACCATCACCCCTATCCAGAGACCACTCAGTCCAATGCAGCTGCCTCAAAGGATGCAGAGAACGAGGAGTACTTGGATGACAGTGGGCTCAGGGAGGGTTAGACCAGTCAGGCAGAGGCACATCCCAGATCCTATTCCACTCAAGAACTCATATGCCACTGCCAAACAGGGACAACCACATAGAGGGTACCCAGAGAAATGGAAGGAAAGGATGTGGAGGTTAGCCAAGTGCAAAGATGGAGATTAGCGCCCAGGAGGTGGATAGGCAGAATAGGGCAAATTCAGCAGAAAGGCAGACAGCAAGGTGAACCAGGGATAAAGGACAACCAAGGAAGGGGCCGGAGTAGAACAGCGAAACAGTCTAGGGAGGTCAAATCATGGAAAGTCATGTGTGCAAATGCCAGGAGCCTTAGCAACAAGATGGAAGATCTGGAGGCTGTCATGGTGCAGTCAGACCTGGACATTGTGGCCATCACTGAAACCTGGTGTAATGATAACCACGACTGGGAGTTGGCCATACCTGGCTACAACATATTCAGAAGAGACAGGGCAGGCAGGAAGGGAGGAGGAGTGGCACTGTATGTGAAAAATTACATAAGGGCCACAGAGATCCAGGAGGAACAAAATGGGGGAGAGATACTGTGGGTTAAGCTGGAAAGGAAAATGGGGCCAGCCATCCGCACAGGTGTGGTCTATAGACCACCAGCCCAGGAGGAAGAAACAGATAGGGAGCTGATGCTAGCCATCCAGAGGATGGCAGACAAGGGTCAGGTAGTACTGGTTGGAGACTTCAATATTCCAGACGTGGACTGGAGCATCCCAGCAGCAGCATCAACTAGGAGCAGATTTATCCTGGACTCCCTTCAGGGTGCCTTCCTCAAGCAACTGGTCATGGAACCAACTCAGCAGAAGGCAATACTGGACCTTGTGCTCACAAACGGGGACAGTGTGATGGGGGTAAGAGTGGGGGAGCACCTGGGAACAGTGACCACCAGTCACTGTGGTTTGAAATCACAGAAAGAGCAGAACCTAACCACACAAAAACACGTATCCTGGATTTTGGGGGCAAACTTTGGGAAAATGGGAGATACTTGAAAGAGGCATTAAGGGAATGGGGCAGGAATCAGGGGTTGAGGAACAGTGGAAGTATTTAAAATGGGGATTACAAGAGCAACAGAATTATGTATTAAGCAGGTTAGCAAGAGGAAAGGAAGAGGAGACCATTATGGTTTTCCAAAGAGGTAGCAAAGAAAGTGAAAGCCAAAAGATTGCATTCATGCAATACAAAAGACACAGGCAGAAGGGGATAGGGAGAAGTACCAGGAGAAGCAAAGGGAGGCAGGAGGTCAGTAAGGAAGCCAAAGCTCAGACAGAAGAACACATTGCAAAATTAGTGGGTAGAGGGACAAACCTTTACAGGTACATAAGTGAAAAAGAAAGGCAAAGGGAGGGATAGTGAGACTGAAGGGGAGGATGGGGCGTGTGGAGGATGACAACAGTAAAGCTGACATATTGAACAGGTATTTCTACTCAGTCTTTACTAAGGAAGAGGAGGGTAATGGGTCTGAATGGGTACAATGGGTGAGAATGGTGCAGAAATGGACTAAGTCCCTTTACAGAAAGGGTCCTGAAGGAACTGGAAGTAATAAGAGTTGATAAAGCAATGGGGCCCAGATGGGGTGCACCCCAGGGTCCTTAAAGAACTAAGAGAGGTGGTGGCTGAACCTCTTGCTATCCTGTTTAGCCAAGATTGGAGGATAGCAGATGTAGTCCCATATACAAAAGTGGGAACAAAGAGAGCGAGGGAACTACAGACCAGTCAGCCTCACCTCGGTAGTGGGAAGATCATGGAAGCACTACTGAAGAAGAGATTGGTGGAACATCTGGTTGTCAATGGACTACAAGACCCAAGGCAGCATGGTTTCACCAGGGGAAGGTCATTCAGACCAACCTCATTGAATTTTTGACTGGGTGACTAGGAGGTGGATCAGGGAGGGCAGTGGACATGGCCTATCTGGACTTCAGCAAGGCCTTTGACACTGTGCTACATAGAAGACTATTGCACAAACTGGGGAATATGGGTGTGGGCAGGACAGTAGTGCGGTGGGTAGGTAACTGGCTGGGCAGCAGGACACAGAGGGTGGTGGTAAATGGCTGTCACTCCACAGAGGGAAGAGTGACCAGTGGGGTACCACAGGGATCAGTGCTGGGACCGGTACTATCCAATATCTTCATCAGTGACATTGCACAGGACCTAGAAGGCAGAATTTCACTGTTCGCTGATGACACAAAGCTCTGTAACAGAGTAGACACACCAGAGGGTGTAGACAGAATGAGAAGGGACCTGCAGAAACTTGAAGAATGGTCAGGGGTTTGGCAGTTGAAATTCAATGCAAGGAAGTGCAAGATAATGCATATGGGGCACAAAAACCCTGGACAATATATCAGTTGGGGGTGAGGATATAGCATGCACCAAGCAGGAAAGGGATCTTGGAGTTATCATCTCTGATGACCTCAAGGCAGGAAACAGTGTGACAAGGCAGCAGGTAAAGAAATAGGATGCTGGGATGCATAGGCAGGGCATACCAGCAGGAAAAGGGAGGTCATAATTCCACTATACAAGACACTAGTGAGGCCGCACCTGGAGTACACTGTGCGGTTCTGGAGACCTTACCTACGTAAGGACATAGACAGGGTAGAGAAGGTTCAGAGGAGGGCAACAAAGATGGTGCATGGATTGCATCACAAGTCCTATGAGGACAGGTTGAAGGCACTGAACATGTACTCCCTGGAGGAGAGGAGGGAGAGAGGGGATATGATAGAGACATACAAGTATCTTACAGGGAGGAACAGGGTGCAGGAATGCACTATTTTTAAGCGAAAAAGATGTTCCAGGACTAGAGGGCATGGGATGAAGTTGGAAGGAGGACGATTCAGAGGAAACGTGAGGAAGAATTTCTTCACAGAACGGGTGGTGGACAAGTGGAACACCCTGCCAGAGGAAGTGGTGGGGGCTGAAACAATCACAGGATTTAAGAATGCATGGGATAGACATAAAGGAATTCTGGAGGTCAGGAGTAAGGGGCAACAGACTTCCTGGAAAACATAAACTGAACTTACAAACTTAAATGGGCAGACTGGGTGGGCCATAGGCCCTTATCTGCTGACACTGTCTATGTATCTATGTATAAACCGAGCGGGTATTAAGCCAGGCATAACGCCTGCTCGGTCAGTACCAGCTGTGGCCATGGAGGCTGCCGAGAGTAGCAGCCTGCTCTGGTAGTACCTAGATCAGCCAGGAGCGAGAGGGTGCAGCACTGAGCCTGCAGTGAACAGGCTGAGAGAGCGAAAGGAGAAATCGGGAGCGCGCCTGGCACCAGAACCAGAGGCAGCACAAAGCCCAGTTGCACAGCACCAGCCACAGTGTCCCTCTCAGCCTCATAGAACCATCCTGCATTTGTACCGCCCCCCCCCAATGGAGCCTGGGCGCCACCTGCGGCACCTTGCGTCTGAGACATCCTCCAGTCAGAGCAGGAGCACAGAGAGTAGTGGTGCTGATCCAGGCTCGCCAACCTTGCACTGTGAAAAGCGCCCAGAGAGGAGCCAGCGGAGCCTCATGAGCTGGTCGCCATAGCGGATGGGCAGCAACGCAGGGCCCCGCCTGGCAAGCTTTTGAAATCCACAACATGGTGGTGCATGGTCCTGTAAACTCTGTTGTGGACCAGTGAGGAAGCCAGAACAGTAGAATACAGTGGAGCAGCCCCCTGGCCCGCCCCGCCCGCCCAGAAGCAGACAGTGTATGCTGATCAGCGTGTGGGAGAAGTGCTACCAACCCGGATATCGGGGCCGTTGCTGTGGTCGCCACAGTCCGCCACGCTCTCCCTGCAGCAGAGATCTATACCGTCCCTCCTCGCTAGCGTCTGATGCACGCCGCTGGCCAGCACTGGGTCGAGCCTTAGATGGGGAGCGGTCGGCTCCGCTGCACGCCAGACGGGCGAAAGGATTGATCCCTGCTGTGTCGGAGGTGAAACCACTGGAGTGGTGAAGCTGCTGCCACCCATCCCCTACTACTACCTGAGCCATCGAGCTGTTTTCGACATCGGAGAGGACCAGTCGCCAACCCAGCAGGTCCCCGAGTAGAGGCAGACAGGCACGGACTGCGAGAGGTCGTAGAACACTTGGAGCCGCCGAATCATTGAACTGAGCTCCAGGACGTAAGATTTTCCCATTGTAACATAATAAAAAATATTCTGTTTTCACACCTGACACCTGCCTCCTGTGTTCGTTCGGGTCCGGGTAGAACAGACAGAAATGGTGATCGTACCGGTCAGAAGGTGATACCGCCGGAGGTGATGCCGGTAACAGAGGTTCTGCGGCGCGCGCAGAGCCTCTGTTACCAGCGCGGTAATCACCTTCTGCTTGAGCTCTACGGTGATTAATGCCGGCTGGGAGGCGCCTTCCGTGCAGGCCCCGCAGCGGGCATTAATCCACCGGTGAAACCCTCAGCTAGCGGTGATTAATGCTTACATAGAGCACACAAAAAGTAGACTTTCCAAATAACCCCCCAATGCCTCTACTGGGCTACAATCAAAAACTAGTAAGCTCAAAATGTAAAGATTCTATATTACTAACTATAATCCCAAAACATTTAAATCTAGTATTAAAGTAGTCAAAGATTCAGGTCTACACCACAGGGCAACAGTAGATGGCAGCATTTATGAGTCTGGAGAAAAGGGAGAATATCAGGCCCATTATTCCCTTTCTCCAAATTAAATGTTTGAAAGAAAAGTCAAATATTATTACTCCCAGTGGGGATCGCAATTTCAATAAAGAACCCAGCTGCATTTAAATTTTAGCACCCTTAAACAGTACATGCATACCTCTCAACTGTCCCTGATTTTGCCTCAAAATTTTACTCTGTCCCTCCTAAAAATTGTGTTTCCATGACCAAACAGCATGGGTTATAAGCACAAACTAACGTCAAACATTAAAGTTACAGGCTTGTTTTTCTTTAAAAAATGCATTTTACACTGAGCCCTTTATTCTACCAGCTTCCTGAATGGATATTTCCAATTTTGAAG
The DNA here is from genome assembly GCA_016271365.2 of Neoceratodus forsteri. Lineage (NCBI taxonomy): Eukaryota > Metazoa > Chordata > Ceratodontiformes > Ceratodontidae > Neoceratodus > Neoceratodus forsteri. Next base: position 1,409,731,712 of record CM057456.1, on the reverse strand, counting down.
AAGTGTCCCTGATTTTGGTCCTTTGTCCCTGATTTTTTTAAGCCTTGTCCCTGATTTATGAGGCAGGAGGTTGAGAGGTATGAGTAAATTCCCAGTGCCAAGGTCAGTCCTCAGAATCAGAGTTTGAATGGTTGGACGCCGGGCCGGGAGTGCTGCTGTTGAACTCTCCCTCAACCTTTTCCATCCAGCGTCCCGCATCTTGTGGACGACTAAATTGCCAAGATTTCCCTCCATAAATCACCCTAAGATGAGCAGGCAACAAAAAAGAATGGATTATCCCCAAAGCCCTCAGTCGCTGTCTCACCGCATCGAAAGCCTTCCGACAGGCTCGCGTTTGGAACGAAAGATCAGAGAACAGTTTTATATCAGAGTCATTGAGACGCAATGGGTATGCAGCTCGGGCAGCTGAAATCACTGCATCCCTGGTATCAGAGCCAGTAGCTCACAGGAGAATAGTGCGAGGTTGATTGGGCCCTGTTGATCAAACTCTGGGGTTAAAGCTCTCTGGTAAGGACAAAATTTCTTTTAGCCAGCTGATGAGATATGGTAGCAAGCTAGTGCCTTCAACACCTTCAGGCATTCCAATAATTCTAACATTGCCCAAGCGGATTTCATTCTTAACTGCCTCCATACGATACCGAAGTTGCTCATTTTCTTTGGTGAGCGTGGCAACGGTCATCAAAGTAGAGACGGACCGTTTTTCGGCTTCTGCAACAGTCCCAGAAAGTTTTTGTATGGCTACAATTACATTGTGTGTTTCCAACTTCAGTAAGGTCTTCCCTATCTTGACATCCATTGTCTTCATAGATTCCAACATTGCATTCCATGATGGTTCTGTCGAACCCTGGGCACCAGTGCTGCTCTGGCCCACCAGCTCAGTGGCCCTGTTGGTGGTCGAATGTTGGTGATCTCTTGCTGGTCCCTGTAACTGCCCTTTCTAGTGGCCCATTCTCATAAAATTTAGATCGATCTGTTCCTGAAGTATAGTTGCGTCAAGTTCTGATATTTCTATTCATGTTTTAAGTGATTAAGCAAAGTTTTTGTATAAAATGTAGCACAACGAGGTGAAGAGCAATTAGAAAGTGCATCCAGCTTGGAAGATGGCTCTCTTTGTTTTCGAGAAGCATATTCCAAAATCTCTCCTCTCAGGACAGCTTTCAGTGTATCCCACTGAATGGGTTGAGAGACATCTGGGGTTAGGTTATCCTGACTGCCTGTGGGATACATTCCCTCATGGAATCCAGGAATTCTGAATCTTTGAGAAGGGACACGTTAAGTCTCCAGAATCTGAATTTTTTTTGTTTGCCCAAGTCTATTTTAAGAATCAACGATTATGATCAGACAATATCTTGGGTTCAATTAAAATATCTTGAACTAATGTAAGATGTTCCCCAGTTACAAAAAAGTAATCTAGCCTGGAGTACGTCCTGTGACGTCCAGAAAAACAGGTGTAGCCTGGGACCGAGGGAAATAATCTATGCCAGACATCCTTTATACCCATAAATGCCAGGTTTCCTTTAAAATATTTACCAGGTTTAGGTAGTCTCTTTGGTTTACAGTTAGATGAGTCGATATGAGGGTTAAAAGAAAAATTGAAATCCCCCCATAATCAGGATCCCTGTAAGTCTCTCCATCACCCGGTGTAAAATGGCCTGTACCACTGGGAGAGATGTTTGTGGAGGGAGATAGGTGTTTACCAAAGTTGTTGTCTGGGAATAAAGTTTACCTGTTATAATCACATATCTCCCTGTGAATCCTGAAAGGTGTCTTGTATTTCCAGTGGGGTTGTAGAAGGGATCAAAATTACTGTACCCTGCTTGTGTCCTCTCGGGTGAGAGGATGCCACTACCTTATATCTCCCCCCATGTGACTTTGAGTGTTCTAGGGAGGAAAGATGGAACTCCTGTAAAAAAATATAAATCCGCTTTCTGTTTCCCCAGATTTTGCATTATCGTGTAATGCTTAACGGGAGTGTAGACCATTCACATTTGGAGAAAAAATTTTAACTGGAACATTAACCATTGGCACCAGAAAAGAAGATAATCTTAATCTGGCTGGTACTTTGTCCATTCCCCGAGGGGCGTAATAGCTTAGAGTCAGCACCTTTATTAATATCTCTCCCCAACACTGGTGGTCTCTTTAGACCAAATACAGCACTTCCAGGGCAAGTGGAAACCTCCATCTTAACAGCCCTGTGATCTGTAGATTGTCCAGCCAGTATCGGGGTGTATAATCTCCACATAGAAATTGTGTCTCCATCCTTTTTAACAATTATCAAAACCATTAAATCCAAACAACTAAATAACCTTTGAACAGAAACCTGACTCCGAACGGAGTAACCTTTATCCATATGGTCTTCCATTTGTGGGGGACATAAAATCATCTCCCACCTTGATCCCAGTGCCTTAGATCCCTTTGCCCTAGGGTGGTAGGGCACCACCCACCAGCTGGTGGGTATAGACTGACCTGAGAGGGAAACCCTCTCTAGAAGCAGTCCTGCGTTGGTTGGAGCATAGATGTTAATAGATAGTTAAATGGTGTCTTAATCTCAATATTACTGGGGGAAGGAGCCCCCACCCCAAACTATGTAATATTATAACAGGTAAGATAGTGCCCCTAGGAGAGTACTGATCATCTCGAGGGAGCAGGGGTCGAACATCTGACGCGATATAATGGGGAAGGGGGATAGGGCCCATAGCCCTTTCAATATTAGGCAGCTTCCCCCTCTGGGCTGAAACTATCCTTGATGCACAGTTCACCCCCATATTTAAGAACTATGGTCGGAAGAGAAGGGCTGGTATGTAGCCCGAGTGGGCATATCAGGGGAGCCGGAAGCATCCTGGCGATCCTCCCTTAATTTGAGTCTCTGTAGGCAAACCATAGTATGTGGATCAATCATCGACTCCCTGCCCAGAAGAGGGAAGGGGTACCTGCTTATCTTTCCCCTCTATAGGAGAACCGTTGTTATTGCCACAGAGTCCTGGTAGTTACACCCCCATTACCGCAATTAGGGAGTTATACTGCCACAGAGCCCATCTGACCCACTTTGCATCAAACCTAGACTTCCCTGAAGACGTGTGGTTTGAGTCCAGGGGAAAGTAGGTGAATGGAGACCTCTAACTCCCTTTTTGCTTCATGAGCAACCCTTCCCCTCAGAAGCACAAAAATGACTAAAGTTTTAGTCCAGATGAGCCCCTTACAGGTCCTGAATCTAAAGTCCCCAATCCAGTTTGCATGCACTGTCTTGAAGCACACTGGAGCTGTAGTCTACAAGTTCATTAGAATAGGAAAGCCTCCATTGTGTAAGGGCTGCTAAATGTAGAAACTGGTTTCTTCTCTTTGAGAATAAGGGGGGGGAGAAAGAGGGGACAGTCCACCAGCCAGGTCGCCCCGTGAAGGGGGAGAGAAAGGCACTCTGGGAGCCCCAAATCCACAGCCAGTTAGATGCATTAGAGGCTAGTTTATTTTTATTATATGTGGAGGAGCCTGCCTCGGAGCAATAGCCTTCCTTCAACTCCACTCACTCGAGGCAATCGACCTACTCTGCACTCTCCATTACTCCATTGCCCCCCCCCCCCGCCAGACAGACAGTACCTGGTTAGAAGCTCAGATCTTACTCTGTTTGTAGAGTTGGGTTCCGTAATGATCGGATTCGTACTTTATCCATAATCTGCTGTAGATACTGGTCTCCAATTGTTACTCAAGATTTGTCCTGAGGGTTCTTCCTGGAGGGTGTAGCAGGTTTCCTTGTTGTTTGTTTTGGGTCGTTTTTAGATAGTATCCCTCACTGGAGCAAGTCCAATCTGGCCTCTGTTGCTGTGGAGTACGTTGTGGTGCCATTTGGGAAGTGAACGACCAGTTTTTCTGGATAGGGGGGTACAAAATCTTCAATTTTTAGCTCTGAGGGAGGGGAACAAAGGAGCATATTCCCTTTTCATGCATTGAGTGGCCAGTGTGTAGTCGTTGTCAAATATAATACACTGTTCTCCCCACATCACCTTTTGTCTGTGCCAGGCTTTTATTAATAGCTGATCTTTCTGGTAAAAACTCACAAAGTGCATAACAAATGATCTTGGATGGGCATCCGATCTGGAAGTCGGGGGCCCAGTGCCCTATGTGCCCTCTCAATATCTATTTGGAAATCAGGGCCCAGATCCAGGGCCTGGGGCAGCAAGTAATCCACAAATGCTTCTGGGTCATTCACCTCTTCCCCCTCTGGGATGCCATATACCCTAATGTTCTTTCATCAACCACGATTCTCCATGTCCTCCAACCTCATTGAAGTGTACAATTGTTCCTCGGCTAGTTTGTGCACTTCTCTCTCCAGGACCAAGATTTTACTTGCATTTTTAGTTATATGGGCATCTGCATCTGCGGCCCATGATTGCAGTTCGGTAAGGTCTGAGTGAATTTCTTTGAGGGAGTCCCTCATTTCAGTGCGAAATTTGGAGATCGCAGACAGGATTGCCTCTGAATTAGTTACTTCTGGCATTTGTTTCTTTTTATTTTTCTCCCGTTTCCCCTGTTTGGTATCGGAGAGTGGGGGAACAGGCAAAGCAGCATCAGAGTTTTGTAGTCCGCTCTCCTTGTCATCTGGTAGGTCCCGTAATGGCTGATATCAGTTTTGGTCGTGGCGTGCCATACTGCGGAGGTACGTCTCAAATATAACTTTTACTCTGGTTTCAGGTTGTAATTCTCTTTTCTGCTATATCTACAATGATTTTTACAGGTTTTAGGATTAGTTTTCAAATGATTTCGGGCAGGAGAAACCTGAATTGGCTGTGGTGTGGCGAGAGCTCAATTCCCCCATGTCTTCACGCCGCCATGTCCCAACCGGACATCCGTCTGGTTCATTTCTTTAATTTTGGTACAGGAACCCACCCTATGAAAGAACTGGGAAGACCGAGCAATCAAGGGGATAATCTGCAGCACGCATACTGAGTGCAGCGAGGACGACTGTGGGGACCAAACTCAGGGGATTCACCTTTTTTTTTTTTGCACCCGATATGGGGGGTAAGCTTTGCATGTGTAGCCTGAAAATGTTTTCTTTTTGTAACATCTGTGTTGGTCCAATAAAAAGTATCAAACCATTTCCTTCTGGATCTGTTCAAATAAGGACCAATACGGCAACTAAACTAATTTTGTAGTGTCTGAAACATTGAATTCCTATGCACAGAGCAGCCTATAGTAGCCAGGGCTCTGCTCGTATTTTTGCTCGTAGAGTCGAGCCAGACTCCTGGCTTGCCCACCTCCTAATGGCAAGTGAGGCTGAGGAGCAGGAAGACATGACAGATATGGCTTACAAGTCTGTGTGCTGCCATCAGGGCTGAAGGAGTACCTATCTCTGCTCCTTCTACCCTTCCCTGTCCACCCTACCCCTATCATCATGTCAAGAGGCCCACTGCGTTGCTTCCATTACCAAAAATTGGTTTGGGTCCCTCCCCTCCTATCTGTCTTCCTTGCTATCCCCCACTCCATGCTGTTCCTATTTGCTTAGCTCCAAGGACTCCTGCACCTTCTCCATTCCCCAACCTCACTCCTCTTCTAGCCAAGTGGCCTTCTCCTATCACCTTCCCTCCCTCAGTAATTGACTCCTCTCCACCCTTCTGCCTCTCCCCTTCTCTCTCTGACTTCAGACTCCACTAAGGCAACTTCCTGCACCCTCCTGTTTCTGCTTACCCCCTTCCTAGCCCAGTATCCTTTCCCTTGACCCTCACCTGCTCTGTCCCATAGTTGCTGCCCTTCGCCTTTGTGCCTCAACAAGCATGGTGCACTTTGTTTCACACTGGATTGTTTTCTGCTTACTGCTATATTTATATCACACCAGCGCATTACCGCTGCCTCTGTGTACATCTGTTATCCTGTAATTGCTATGCTGACTCAAAAGATGATGGTGGGTGTCAGTGGGGCCCATGAGGGTTGTCCAGGGGCCAAGGAGTGAGAGGTTTGTTGGGCCCCGGAGAGAGGGGTGTTTGGGGAGGGAGGGGCATCCAGATGGCTGGGAAGTGATGGAGGAAGGTGTCTAATAGGCCAGGGTGGTAGGTATCAGGGTGCTCAGGAGGGAGGCATGTCTAGAGAGGGAGGGGGTGCCCAGTGTACATGTGAGGCAGGTGTCTGGTGGGCCAGGGGTGAGAGTTGTCCTGGGGTAGGGGGTGGGAGAGAGTTTAGGGAGGAAGGTGCCTTAGGGGCCATGGAGGGTGTGAGAGTGGAGGTGGTGGACTGTGGAGAGAGGAGGGTGTTTGTGGAGACTGTGGAGGGAGCAAGGGTGTTCAGTGGGAGACTGTGACGTGAGGGGGACATGGATGAAGGAGGTAGTGATGGGGGGATTATTGTAGGGCCATAGAGGGAGGTGGGTAATGTCAGGGACTGTGGAGGAGGGGATATTGTCATGCACTGTGGGGGGGCAGTGGAGCTAGGGTGAGCCATGCGGGGGGGTTGAGGAAGGAGGCGGGGCTAGCATCTGGGACTGTGGAAGGAGGTTAGCTAGTGTCAGGGGCAAATAAAAAGGGAAAGGGGACTATTGTCTAAGACTGGAGGGAGTGGGTAGTGTCATGGCCTCTGGAGGGAAAATGTCTGAACTCACCATATAGGGTGGGTGAGTGGTTTGGTGTGTCATGGATCTGGGAGATGGTGTCAGTGGGGGGGGGTCCATGCAGGGATGGTGTGTGTCAAATTTATGGTGGGTCTCATCTGACTAGGGAGGGAGAAGTTTATGGTTACTGTGGATGAATGATGTTACTGGTCGTGGGAGGGAGTGGAGGTGAGGGGGTGCTCTGGGTTTGTGAAAGGGGTCCAGGTGGCATGAAGGAGGAGGTTTTGATGGGATGTAAAGAGGGGACGTCAGTGGTACAGAGACTGGAAATGGCACCACAGTCTTCACAGGTGTTATATACAGACCCCCATCTCATGGGGAGGAAATAGACAAGGAAATGATAGAAGGCATCCTTAGGATGGCAGAGAAAGGGGAGACCTGAATATGCCAGATGTTCACTGGAGCACCTTTGTTGCAGCCACATCCAAGAGCAGGGACATTCTGGATGCCCTACAGGGGGCATGCCTCAGACAGCTAGTGTTGGAACCCACTCGGGAGGGCGCAATCTTAGACCCGGTACTCTCAAGTGGGGACAGAGAGAGATGATCTCAGATCTAAAAGTGTGTAGCCATCTGGGAACAAGTGACCACCAAGCAGTGTGGTTCACGATAAGCTCAGCTGTAGAGTCAAGCCATACAAAAGTGAAGGTACTGGACTTTAGGAGGGCTGATTTTGTCAAAATGGGAGAGTGCCTCAGAAAAGCACTAGCAAACAGGCAAGAAGGAGGGGTGGAGCAACAATCGGGAAACATCAAAACTGCCATCACAGAGGCAACAAGCCTTTGTGTGAAGCAAATAAACAAATCAAAATGAAAGAAAAAAACACTATGGTTCTTAAAAGAGGTGACGGGGAAGGTTAGGGAAAAAAATATAGCATTCAGGTAGTATAAGGAAACATAGAGCAGGACAGAGAACTGTACCAGTTAAAGCAGAAGGAAGCTGGGAAGGCAGTCAGAATAGCAAAGGCCCAAACTGAGGAAAAGATAGCCAACTCAGTTAAGAAGGAGGATGAAACATTTTATAGGTACATTAGAGCATGAAGAAAGACAAAGGGAGGGATACTGAGGCTAAATAAAGAGAAGGGTGGGTGGGCAGAGAGGGGCAGTGAAAAAGCAGGGATACTGAATGAATACTTCTGCTCAGTATTCACAAAAGAAGAGGAGGGGGAGGTACCTAATCCAGTCAATAGAAATGTAACCCCTAGGTGGCACTATCCCAAGGGGTACTACCCCTGCCTGCGTGTGACCAGGTGCAGGTTGAAGGGCCTGGGTACTAGAAACTGGTGCCTCCACCCGGAGGACAGGGTTAGTGGTAGCGTAGCTGACCTGAGTACAGCCCTCCGGGACACTGTTATCTCCCTCTTTTCCCTCTAGTGGCCTAAATGGTTCACAAATACACAATTGCAGTTTATACCTAACAACAGTTTTAACCCCACACTTGTTGCACTTACCACCAGGGCTGGTTCAGCTGGCTTGGCCCTGGATCCCCCCTGTAAAATAAGATTTAGCAAAACAACCAACAGTATTTCAATGCTGTTCGTACAGCGATACACCACAACCGCTTTAAATGCAAAAAGATTTAGATCTGCTTTATTCAAGGGGCAGTAACAAGGAAGGGGGCAAAATCTAGTGGTTGATTCAAGATCTGAATAAGTCAAGTTATAAGACATGCACTCAAAGGTCCCTGTAACACAGTCAGACACACACTCTGGGTACCCAGTTGGAACTACGGCTAGCCTGAAGTGTTGCCCGGGGTAGGCCGGCATTGCAGCTGGTTGGGGCCCTGTGAATGAAAGAAAACATGCATGCACTTTAACACACAATTTGTAATCTGGAGCCGGATGGCTCAGTCCCCAAATGATTAGCAACAACAATTAAATCAGTTGATGCACTTTGATTTGAGCTTTGCTGCAGGGAGCTATCCTGTTCTTTACTCACGCTACCCAGTATAGGATGCAGGATGGATGAAATGGAAACCTCAGGATGAAGTGCTGGATTGCCAGGAGAAGCAGGACCCACACGAAGCACCGTGGTGCTGATCTTGTTAGTTGGTGTTGAGCAGGGAGCTAAATCCCTAGGCGGGTCTCTCATCAGTTGTTTCTCTGCGGCGTGAGCGGCTGTCTGGGCCGAGGTGGCAAGGCCTAGACTGGGTGAACAGTTCGGAGACAGTCCAGTAAGTGCTGGGTACAGCTTCCAGCAAGCGTGACACATTCAAGTAGTGGGAAACCAAATCATGACCCACTATCAGCATTCAGCACACTTATAGTAAAAGCAAGGTAAATACCACAGTTAAGATGACAGTCCAGTTGCAATTCAGTGTCTCTGTGCAAACCATACACTCTGCGGCAGACTCAAGTCCTGACAGGCCGATCACACCGAGGCAAATCTTAAGTCCACTTAAGAAGGATTCAGTTTGTCACAAAACCAGAATCTGATCACAAAAGCTGCACATTCGGGAGAAGTCCATTATCAGGCTCAAGGTCTCTTCACTTATGAAGATGGTAGCAGGCAGGCCAAAACACAGCCTTCCCGCCGATTTCCCCTGCGCACCATGCATGAGTAGCTGCTCGAATCTCTAGAGCTGTTCACTCTTTCAACTCCAACTCCAGATTGACTCAATGCTGCAGGTAGCTTGGGACTTTCCCAAAGATCCAAAAGGTTTGATTCGTTGAATCATCTGTCTGTCACAGCTAGAACTCCCCCTCCAGGTCCATTTAGGCGCCAAAGGGCAAAAACCACAATTCCTACAGAAATTCACTCCCACAAGACCCCTGGGGACAGACTCCATTTTAGGGTCCCCAAAGGTACTGATTGAACCAAATTAGCAGTCCAGAACCAAGATGGTGGTAATTAACAGAAATGTCCATGCTGTAAGGGAAGGAAGGTTAGACAAACTACAATATTATTATTATTATTGAAGATAATCCATAAACAGTCACAGATCCTGTAGGGCTCCCTTTACGCCATTAGCGATGGCAGAATTAGCAAAATACAGCAGCCTGGTCTCGAGCCTGAAACTACTTGGCCCTTACCCAGATTAATTATACTCTATGAAATAGGCAGCTCTTAAAGAGACAGGCATGGAGGCTAACGGCACTCGCATGTAGACACTTTTAAATGGCTAGGACACAGAACGCCAGCCTGACAGTGGGCATTTAGGCAAGCCCAAGGAAGACTTTTTGTTTTTCTACTCCTCCCGCATCCTGCCAACCCCGACCCTTCGGGGCTGCCAAGGAGTCATCCTGTTGCCTTCCGCTCTACCCACACCTACCTCCAGGCCCCATGGAGCTTCGGTTTGCCCCCCCCGAGCGGAGATGAGGTGGGGCACTGCACCCCGTGCTACTACCTTTTCGTCAGTCCAGAGGTGGCTGGGTGAGTGGGGGCACATCAGAGGCACACTCCAGGCAGCCCGTCTTCCTGGCGCTAGGAGGCATTTTTCCTCATTTTCTCCCCTTACGCAGTGTAGCCCCTACATCAAGGCGCAATGTGCCATTGTCCATTGTGTACTCCGGCCACCCTTCCCCTACGGGGCTTGCAGTACCTCAGGCTGCCGCTCTGGGTCAGACAAGTTGCAGGCATTGCCCCCCCCCCCGGAGAAGACGAGCTGTCATTGGACGCTCAAGTCGTTCTTCCCCGGCCGGCCCTTCAGCGATCGTAGTCCGTTCCCAAACCGGGTTGCCAGCATCACAAGCAGAAATTCAACTGCTGCACTGACAGGCCGGCTCCAAGGAAGACTTTTGGGAACCCCCATTTGTAGGGGGGGTTACACTCTTCCCCGCCTGGAAGGAACTTGGCATCCACGTCAAGTCTATACATTAATAACATGGAAGAAGACAATATACTATATGAGATATACGTGACCTTACTACACAAGACAAGATAATGACTGATGCATCAGTAAAACGTAAACTTATCACATTACTATACTGATTCAGTATTCTCTACACATATATTGTATTCATGACAACAGCTTTACATTTTTCATACATTCAATACTGATTCTTCTATGGTCTTTGCAATAACATTACTATATTTATTTGTGTAATAGTTTCTTGCACTTTAAACAATACAGATGGGGACCCATTCCTGTCAGCTAACTTAGGGCTAGACGGGGCAGGGGCTCCATGTTCTGAGGGAAGAACAATTAACCTAGAAGTGGCAGACAGGCTCAGTTTGGGCAGTGAGCTGTCTGAGATGTAAACACCCTTATGAACAACATTGAGAGGTAAATCCACAGGCCTCCCAGGGGAATCATAGCTGAGGTGCATCACTGGTTTGACAGCTTGCCCAGATTTTGTGGGGGGAGCAGGCACAAGCTCTGTGTGGTCAACACTGGCATTGGTTTCTTCTCCTGTAGTGAGGATTGCTCTGCACTGGTTGAAATGTCCAGATGGGGAGCATTGTCAGCTCCTTGCTCTGTAGATGCTGTTTCCACAATACTTTGCTCATTATTATCTTTTGAATAGGGCCCAGGTTGCTCATCCTGAGGATACTCTGACACAATTAGACTTTGTGGCATTGGAGGGGTGTGTCAACACTTTCATATTGTTCTTCAAAGGCTGGAATGTCACCAGAGATATTTACCACATCAGATTCCTCCTTGGGTAATTCAAACAGTTCTACTAGACACAAGGAATCTGCTGCCTCAGACATAATACTCTGCACCTCACTTTCAGGGAGCATTGGCACAAGGGAAGAAGTTGGAAATGTTAGGCAGTCTTGAAGGCTCAGCTCCATCCCCATGATTATACATAGGGTTACCTTGAAACAATTGACTCAGTTCATAGGAGGGGTAATAAGAATTGTCACACTCACTATCATCAGAGATGGACTGACAGTCACTATCAGGGGTGTAGCTAGGGATTTAAAATTTGCACACACTGCACCCCCTCATGTTAAGCCCCGCCCCCCCAGTCCACACTTGAGCCCCATCCCCTTGGTCCACTCGAGCCGTGCCCCCCAGTCTACACTCTTATTCTTATACACTCCCATCACACTCTGTGTCAGACTCACAGACTGGCTTTTGGTTACAATGTAGCATTGTGACAAGGCTCAGTACTACATACACGGCAACAAGACTGGCTTTTGGTTACAATATTGCATTGTGACAAGCCTCTGTACCACATCAAAGAAGACATATACATCACATAGAAGACTATTGCACAAACTGGGGAATATGGGTGTGGGCAGGACAGTAGTGCGGTGGGTAGGTAACTGGCTGGGTAGCAGGACACAGAGGGTGGTGGTAAATGGCTGTCACTCCACAGAGGGAAGAGTGACCAGTGGGGTACCACAGGGATCAGTGCTGGGACCGGTACTATTCAATATCTTCATCATTGACATTGCGCAGGACCTAGAAGGCAGAATTTCACTGTTCACTGATGACACAAAGCTCTGTAACAGAGTAGACACACCAGAGGGTGTAGACAGAATGAGAAGGGACCTGCAGAAACTTGAAGAATGGTCAGGGGTTTGACAGTTGAAATTCAATGCAAGGAAGTGCAAGATAATGCATATGGGGCACAAAAACCCTGGCACAATATATCAGTTGGGGGGTGAGGATATAGCATGCACCAAGCAGGAAAGGGATCTTGGGGTTATCATCTCTGATGACCTCAAGGCATGGAAACTGTGACAAGGCAGCAGGTAAAGCAAATAGGATGCTGGGATGCATAGGCAGGGGCATCACCAGCAGGAAAAGGGAGGTCATAATTCCACTATACAAGACACTAGTGAGGCCGCACCTGGAGTACACTGTGCGGTTCTGGAGACCTTACCTATGTAAGGACATAGACAGGGTAGAGAAGATTCAGAGGAGGGCAACAAAGATGGTGCATGGATTGCATCACAAGTCCTGTGAGGACAGGTTGAAGGCACTGAACATGTACTCCCTGGAGGAGAGGAGGGAGAGAGGGGATATGAAAGAGACATACAAGTATCTAACAGGGTGCAGGAATGCACTATTTTTAAGCGAAAAAGATGTTCCAGGACTAGAGGGCATGGGATGAAGTTAGAGGGAGGATGATTCAGAGGAAACGTGAGGAAGAATTTCTTCACAGAACGGGTGGTGGACAAGTGGAACACCCTGCCAGAGGAAGTGGTGGGGGCTGAAACAATCATGGGATTTAAGAATGCATGGGATAGACATAAAGGAATTCTGGAGGTCAGCAGTAAGGGGCAACAGACTTCTTGGAAAACAAACTGAACTTACAAACTTAAATGGGCAGACTGGGTGGGCCATAGGCCCTTATCTGCCGACACTGTCTATGTATCTGTGTATCAAGGTAGCCAGTTCCACAGAGGTCCATTCATACCAGTGCCTGTGCTCATACACTCTATCCACTCACTCAAGCTGAATCACCACACCAAAAGAAGTCAATTAGTCAAATCAAACTCAATGGTAACATCCCATCAGTAGTGTACCCTTACCAATGACATGAAAATGACAGTAACTTTTTACATTACTTACCATATGAGATGGTTGGGTAAGCTAGATGGTGCTCTGAACCTAAACCAGAACACCAAAACCAATCACCTTAAAGAGCAGGTGCTTAGTAAAGATGCATATCTTAAAAAATTAGGGTTTGGTGCCTTTAGATGCCTCTGCAATCATTCAGTTAGCTTTCATTTCTTTATTTACTTACTTGTACTTACATTTCCATCTTTTTATTTGTATTTTGCCAAGTGCTAGTGAAAACAAAAGAGTCCAATGGAGTCCCCATGTGATGAGGTCAGAAAACCCCTACTATCAAGCCTGCCAGTGTATCTCAAAGGGAAACTGCAACCTTTCTACCTTTCAGATATTTCTTTCAGACTGACCTATAGGTGGAGCTGTAAGCAGACCCAGCCTGCCCCTGTACTTCCAGATTGACCTACAGGTGGCACTGTGAGCTGACCCAGCCTGCCCCTGTACTTTCACACTGATCTACAGGTGGTGCTGTGAGCTGACCCAGCCTGCCCCTGTACTTTCAGATTGACCTACAGGTGGCGCTGTGAGCCCCTGCAATTGCACTGTACAATCTACATGCAAATCAGGTCATAATAAGATGCTAATATGGATGTTTGCCCACCGACTGCCTAAGCAGGCTCATTTGTATAACACTTTTGAATATAGCATATGTTTTCCCTAAGAAAACGTCCTAGTGCTGGGTGAACTTGTTAGCTCAGCGCAAACACTGCACAAATGTATTTGTGCTGCGCAAACCTGTCTTGAACCATAACACAGTTCTGCAGTATTTGGCCTGCACTGTTGTTTGCAGCATTAGTGCATCCACTTCTTTGTTAGCACATACATTGATCACGTAGTTCACCTGTACCTTCCTCCATGCCTGTGTGCACTGGGCTGCTGTTTTGATTTGCACTTCCTGGATGCTATATTCATAGCTGTTTTATTTGCTGGCCTTTATTGCACTGCACTCCATCCCTGTTTGCATGGCTTCATTTGCATGCTATATTCAGTTGCTTTAGCCCTGGGGCTATCCCTTTGAATATAGCATGCAAACAGTTCAGGGCTACTGCAGCACACCATGCAGTGCTATTTTCGCTCTGGGGCTATGTTTGAATATCTGGCCCACGTTATTAAAAATCACATGTGTCTATTAAAATTATAATATTTTGGTGGCAGGAAATGTTATTTTTCCAGGAAGGTAAAGGTGAACTACATGATCAATGTGTGTGCTAACAAAGAAGTGGATGCACTAAAGCTGCAAACAACAGTGCAGGCCAAATACTGCAGAACTGTGTTATGATTCAAGACAGGTTTGCATGGCACAAATACATTTGTGCATTGTTTGCGCAGGGCTAACAAGTTCACCCGGCACTAGGACGTTTTCCTAGGGCAAACATTCGCTATATTCAAAAGTATTATACAAATGCGCCTGCTTAGGCAGTTGGTGGGCAAACATCCATGTTAGCATCCTATTATGACCTGATTTGCATGTAGATTGCACAGTGCAATTGCAGGGTCTCACAGCGACACTTGTAGGTCAGTCTGAATGTACAAGGGCAGGCTGGGTCAGCTTACAGCTCCACCTATAGGTCAGTCTGAAAGCAATATCTGAAAAGTAGAAAGGTTGTAGTTTCCCATTGAGATACACATGCAAGCTTGCTAGTATATCTCCCACTCCGAAACTATCCATACCACCCCCACCAACACCCCACCCCCATCCAGAAATGTTGCAAATAATAAAACACACACCACAGACAGACACACAGAGACAGCCTCAAGCCACATCCAAAAATAGGACACAAAAAACTAAGAATAAGACTTTTACTCCTCTGTCCAGTCCACCCCCACCCATGGCTGCAGCAGCACCAACAAGTAAAATTCAAACATGCTGTTATATATATATACACACATATATATATACATATGCACACACACACACACCAATAACCCCAGCCCCCGCCGCACAGTCACACACAATAGCTGTACCCAAAAGCCTCCATATTACACTAGTTCAGCTGCAATACTATACTATAAAAAAATAGATTGGCACAAACCTTGATCAGAAAGGAGGAGATTTGATGGTCAGTGTCTTTCACTCTATGACTGATGGTCGGTCTGACTCTGCTGTGCAGTGTTCTAGGTGCTGAACCTGGACAAAGAGTGAAACAGCTCTTTTTTTTTGTATTTTTTGTTAGCAGCCAGCAGCCAGCTACTTCCAGACAGTTCTCAATGCAGCAGTACGCTAAGCACTAGGCACTGGGTATCTCTCGACTAGCAGCTGATTGCAGAAAATGTGCACTCTGACTCTTCAAATCCCTTTCCGCCGACTAGGCTGTCTGTGGACTCTGATGCGACTCTGCTCCCTCCCTGGCCAAAGAAGCAACTGGCAAAAATCCAACTGGGTGAAACCAATGGTGTCGCTGACGCTGCTAAGCTCCAGTCACTAGTCTGCGGCTGTCTTTCAAATCTAGAATTCCTCTCTGTGGTCTGAAAACTGGGAAGAGAATAAGGGGACCCTTTTATTGTACTGCCTCGGACCTGAGGGGGGACAGAAAAGTTCAGGTCCGAGGGGCGGAGGTGCAAGAAACAGGACGGACTGAGTGCGCCCTGCCATTGGTCTGACGGGCACACACACGTCACTACCTGTGTGACGTTCTTAACTGCTCGGTCCGTGCTATAGGGAAGGAACTATTAAACATAGCAGGAAGAAGAAATGGCAATGTTTCTTGCGGCGGCGCGTGGTAGATGAGTCAGTGGCACTTCTGCTGCTGCTCCAGGTGTGGAAATGAACCGCGATTCACAATGTGGGACTCGGGGAGGCAGTGGGCACAGTGGGATTCAGCCAGACCAGGATTCGGAGTCGGACTCAGGACCAAGAGTCGGAGAGAGAGAGAGAGAGGTAATACACCCCCCCCCCGCTTTAGTCATTTTAGGATTTCTTCTACTACAGTAGACAGGTGAGCCAAACTGTGAAAAAAAACCAGGGGCTGGCTAGGCAGGCATTAATTTACTTAACGTTACGGCACCCCAGTACAGAAAAATGTACATGACATATGATATGCCTCCTGACGCCCTGGTCACTATCATTCTGGGCCTGCTGGGGGGGAGGCCTTGGGTCTGGAACAACTGGGGCAGGTTGACTCTGTCTCTTTTTATCAGCAGCACGAGTCACCGACCCAGGAGGGGCAATGTCTGATGGTTCAGCATCAATGATCACTTGGCCAGTGGGCAGTAGGTGGTTCCTGTGCATGGTCTTGACAGCTTTACAATCATTCTTAGGGTGCACTTTGTACACAGGTAAATCATCCAACTTGCTGACTATCACATGTGGAAGATGGTACCACCCATCGGCGATTTTATGCTTGCCATGCAATCCCAAGTTATGTAATAGCACTCGATCCCCAGTCAACAACTCCTGAGCCTTTACCCATCGATCATATCTCTCTTTGTTAGCAAGTTTTTTTTTTTTTTTTTAATACTTTCTCTTTATGCCCCCTTCTCACTGTGCTAGATTCCTTTCTTTGGGAATCCCTAAGTTGTATGTACCCGTAGTCCTGCCCCAGGTACCTCCCTCCGGGTGCTGGTTAGCCTTTTCCCCATCCTGCCTCAGTTTTCCCCTCGGGCATGGAGGAAAGGGACCCCCCCTTAGTCCCCCCTCTCACACCTCAAGTATGTGTCGGAAGGCATTGCCAGCCCCATCTATGGAGCCTGGTTAAGGGTTATCGCGGGACAACTGGGTTCTGTCTACAGGAGCACAGCACAGGGTTTTTCCATTTTTCTTCGTCCCAACCCACAGGACATCTGCATGCAAGGGGGGCCAAGGAGCGACACACGTTGAGACTCGCTAACGCTCCAGCTCCCGGCAGATGTCCTCCCTCCTTTGTGTGCTGTCTCGCTACACCTCCACCCGTAGTCACCCAGGTGGCGGTATCGCAGCGGGACCCACATCCCACCCCACCTGGAGGAGGAGAGCTGCCCCTGGGCGCTCAATCCTCCTCCCCCCAGCCGGCCCTTCAGCCACCTGAGTCTGTTCCCGAACCCGGGTCGCTCTTTGTTAGCATGGTTTTGTTTGGCAGCCATTGTTTGAGCCAGTGCATGATTCAATTGAGCTTTCAGTTTCTGCACATATTGTAAATAGTTCTCAGCTCTGGCCCATCCGGGGAGACTCCAAAGCAAATATCTATGGCAATCGGGCTTCCCTCCCGAACATGAGGCAATAGGGAGAGAACCCAGTAGCATCACTTTTAGTGCAATTGTAAGCATGTACCATAGTGCTAATCTGCTGGCTCCATTTAGGCTTGTCTTTAGGATGAAGAGTGCCCAACATGTCCAGGAGAGTTCTATTAAGGCTTTCAGGCTAGAGGGTCCCCTTGGGGGTGGTAAGGAGTGGTTCTAGACTTTTGTACCCCCCACAGGGAGAGCATCTCCTTTATCGGCTTTCATAGTCCCTTCCTTGAATGGAATGGATACATTGGGGCACACCATAATGGACAAATAACTTTTCTACTAGCACCTTGGCTACCATAGAGGCCTTCTCATCCTTGGTCGGGAAAGCATATGCTTATCAGGTAAAGTGATCAGTTACTACCAGTACATTGCCAATGTTCTTCTGATCAGGCTCCAGACACAGAAAGTCTATGTAAACCAGTTCCACGGGGGCACTGGTTGAAATGTAAACAGGAGGAGCGGCTTTCTGGGGCAGAGTTTTTCTCTGAAGGCAACGACTACAAGTTTTGGCATGGTGTTCAACATCAGCCCCCATTTTGGGCCTGTAGAATCGAGACCTCACTAAATCAAGGGTCCGGTCAGTAGTGAGGTGTCCCATGTGATTATTTAAGGACCTCAGTACTAGCTGCTTGAAAGCCGTGGGTAGCACCAACTGCTGTTTGTCCAACTGACCTCGATGATCTACTGTCTCTCGATAGAGTAACTGGTCTCGCAACTTTAGTGGGGGGCCTTTCTTAAATAGCAATGCAGTTCGTAAGTTGGTAGAACGTAGTTTAGACACATCTTTCCCTGCATGAAGGGCATCAAGTGCGGGCTGAATCATGGTGTCTTGGAATTGAGCCCACTGAATGCTGTCACTATCCAACTGGAGCAAGGCACTGATGTCCAATGCAGAAAAATGACAATATGCTGCAGATATGCAAGTATCAGGGGGCCCCAAACAGTCCACCAGACAATCCACTGTATCTGTAGATGGCTGCTCGTCTTTGTTAAATATTTGGCACAGTGCTTTAACAGAGTATTCTGACAGCCTCACCCAGTTGTCTTGGGGGCTTGGCCACCATGAAAGAGCATCAGCATCGATATGGTTCTGTCCAGGCTGGTATTCAACTGCATAATCGTAAGTCGACAGGGCAGAAAGCCACCGGTGCTCAGTGGCGTCCAGCTTTGCTGAGGTCTGTACATACGTTAAGGGGTTGTTATCAGTCTTTACCAATATTTTGGCCCCATAGAGGTACTCATGAAATTGGTCGACTATGGCCCACTTTAGAGCGAGAAACTCCAACTTGTGAACAGGATCATTTCACTCAGATGGTGCCAAGCTTCGACTGGCGAAGGCCACAGGTCTCGGGCCATCTTCATAATCTTGATACAACACGGTTCCGAGTTCCTTCAGGCCAGCATCCATATGCAGGACATATGGCTTGGTAGGGTCAGCATAGGCAAGTACTAGGGTGTGAGTATGCTGATAAATTATCTCAAAGAATGCCACCTCGCACTCAGGGGTCCAACTGGCTCCAAATAGTTCACCCATTAGGAAATACACCTTTTGTTCTTCCTTGAGGGATCCCTTCTCGTACGTGCATTTGGTAGGAGGATAACCTTGAGTGAGATTGAGAAGTGGACGGATTACCTTTGAATAGTCTTTAATGAACCGCCGATATTAGCCACAGAACCCCAAGAAACGCTGAAGTTCTTTTAAGTTAGTTGGCTGGGGCCAGGTGGTCAGAGACTCTACTTTACTGGGGTCTGTCTGTATCCCCTCAGCTGATACTGTATGTCCCACATATTTTACAGATGTTTGGAAAAATTTACACTTGTCTATAGATAGTTGGAGGCCGAATTCTTCTAGACAGTCAAGAACTTTGAATAACCTGGTTTCATGTTCTTCTAGGGTGCGTCTGAAGATGATGACATCATCCAAGTATACTAGCCATTCTAACAGATTCATGTCTCCTACTGCACGTTCCATCAACCTCTGGCAAGTAGCGGGGGCACCCGAAATCCCTTGAGGCATCCTCAGAAATTCGTAGAACCCCACGGGACAAATGAAGGCTGTTTTCTCACAGTCCTCCAGGGCCATCGGGATTTGATAATACCCGCTTTGTAGATCAAGTACTGAAAACCACTGACTCCTATTCAGGCAGTCCAGGGTGTCCTGTATGTGGGGCATGGTGTATTGATCTGGTACAGTCCATCGGATTAGGGTCCAGTAATCTACACACATCCTTATGGACCCATTCTTCTTGCATACGACTACGACGGGAGATGCATAGGAGCTTCTTGACTCTTGAATAATGCCAATAGCTAGCATCTCCTGTAGGTGCCTGCAAACATTGTCTGTATCAGCTGGAGCAAGGCGGCGGGACTGCTGTCTAAAAGGTCTGTCATCGTGAAGCCTGATAGTACACTCAGCATCTCCTTTAGGGAAAACACTTGGTCCCTCTTGGCAAGTTTCCTACTGACTTGAGTCTTTCATTCAGCAGACAGTGGGGAATCACCAAAGTTGAATTGTTCTGGGGTCACCTCTTCCTTTTCGCTGGAATATTTGTTGCTGGGTAGTACTGCAGTGTCCACACGGTGTACCATAGCTCACGTACATCCCCTGTTCACTCGAATCTCTTGATCAGACACATTCTGGATTTGGACCATCACACGCCATGCATTGGCATGGGCATCAGCAGGTAAGATACTTGGTTTAACCAATAACCCCTCTGGTAACATCCCTTCACCGGGTACATCCAGCATCAATATTTTATTTTGCATGTCCTTTCTAGGGTGAACTTCTCCATGAATGGTGTACAGAGCTTTGGGTGGTAGTACCAGAGAATCGGGATCTTTCTTCCACACTATCCCCACTGGCTCATCTCTGTCTGCATCTGTAGTCTGTTTTTGCAGGTCATAGGCTGTCTTGATCAAGACTGGAATTCTCAGGGCCCGCACAGTCCATTGCCCTTGTTTCTCTTGACACAACTGCACTAGTCTTCCAAACATGTGGGCGTTGGTTCCAATGAGCAAGAGAATCCCATCATACAATCCTGTAGGAGGGCACACCAGAGCTAGCGTCTTGACTTGTTCGTCCACTTCAGCCACCGCAGTAGGGAAAGACAACCAGATCCTAAGATATCACAAGTATGGGTAGGACTTCTCGCTTAATCCCCACACATGCAGACCCTCCAGGGGCTGCAGGGGCACATCAGGCAGGTGTTTTGGTGACAATCTTGAAACACTGTGGTCACTTTTGATCCGCTGTTGAGCATGGCCCTTGCAGATACACCATTCACTGTTACAGTGGTCTCTATTGATGGGCCTACCAATCAAGTGAAGGGGACTTAGTCGTCTGTTTGATAGCAGTCTTAAAAGAGTAAGTCTTTCTCACAGGCCCAATCTGAGGCCTTATATTTCTTTGCCAAATTAAAGCCAGTAACCTTGTAGTGACCTTTCTCAGATTCTCGGGCAAAGGCCAGACTTCCGGCGCAGCGTTGGATTTCCGCTATGGCACTGGCGATCCGGGTTCAGGAATGGACCCAGGTCATCGGAGGGCTGGCCGGGGGAGAAGGATGGAGGTCCCATGAACGGCTCTCTTTCTCCGGGGGGTGGGTGGGGAAGTGTCCGGTGCATTGAGTACTCCTGGCAGAGGCTGGGAGACACTCACGCTACCGGCGCTATTTTGTTATCATCTGTTTATGTGTTTTAACTCTTCATTACTTGAGCAAATAGAAAATTCCAAGAAAAGTCTCTTTTTTATGATGCAAAAATGGAATTTATGTTATAAGTCCATGTTAAGGTAAATTAATGTTATCTCAACTTTTTTCTGTTTTTGACATATACATAATGTCCTTATTTATACTGAAATAATAAATATTCGGGTGGGATCCACTTTCTAAGTGAAGCCCTCCTTGGGGCTTCGATTAGCCGCCATCGCTGCAGTTCCCCGACCAGTCACTAGTCTCATGGCGCAGATAGGGGACCGTTGCCATGGCACCATCCACCGGAGGGTAAGCCTGGGGTAACTGGGGAACGAAGATGGCAATAGATGGCGGTGGAAGCACAGGGGACTGTGACCAGGGTAGATGAACGACAGTGGACCTGCCAAGAACAAAAAAAAAAGATTCTCGGGCACGCTGCAGTTGGGCCAGGTATGCCTGTGTTCCCCACAGTGGTAACAAAAGATGGGTTCTTTAGAGTCTCTATGGGAAGGGGAACCACTCCCCTGTTTAGGCATGGTAGGCAAGTCTCAGAGTCCCTCTCTGATTTGAGGTTCACTTTCCCTGCTTTCTGAGCCTCTCCAGGAGTCAGCTACTTGAGTGGCCCTAATGAGGTCTCCTACCAGGGCTCTCAACTCAACTCATACTTCTTCCATCAGACTACTCTCTGTCCTTGTTTCAGAGGAAATGACATGTACCCCAACCCCTCCAGGTGGGATCTCACTCTTTTGTTCGAGAGGCACTTGACAAGAATTTACATCTTTTGCCGCTTCGGCAGCTTGTCAGCTGGCTCTCATCTCTTTCAGTTCTTTAATCAGTTCTCTCATTTGTTGCAGTTCAGACTCATCACTTTGATCAGGGGTCTGATGGGTACGGGCAACCCCAGCATAGGGCTCCAACCCCTCTTCATCATTTTCCGCTTCATGAATCTCTTTCATAAGGTAACAATATTCAGGAGGATTTGCCCTCCTATCTTGCAACTTTAGTTTCAACATCATCACACTAGAATATCTGGCGGATTTCAAAACATGCTGTAATCGGACTCGATTCAATTCACTGGCAGGCACTCCCCCTTTTCTATGGGCTGTCTGCAGAGCCCACTCAATTCTGGTAACAAACATGGATAACTTCTCGTTCTTCCATTGTTTAGCAGATTTAAATTTCCACATCAGGTCGTCCCCCGACTCAGTGCTACCAAAGACCCCCTCCAAGGCAGAGAGGTACTCAGCAGCAGTGGCCTCTGGGCTGGTGGAACGAAGAAAGCGGATGGCCTCCAGTGCAGGGCCCCTCAAGCTCTCCATGAGCCACTTTCTTTTCTCTCCTTCAGAGCACTGCCACTCCTGGACCAAGGGAGTGGCATAGTCCATCCCAAGGGAGGGCTGGGGGTATACTGGGATGTATAGGGAGAGGCATCATCAGCAGAAAACAGGAAGTTGTTATCCCTCTGTACAGACAGTTGGTGAGACCCCATCTGGAGTACTGTGTCCAGTTCTGGAGACCCTATCTCCGCAAGGACATAGACAGGATAGAGGCAGTCCAGAGGAGGGCAAACTAAAATGGTGCAGGGTCTGCAAGAGAAGCCGTATGAGGAGAGACTAAAGGAGCTTAATATGTATACCCTTGAGGAAAGAAGGGAGAGGGGGGACATGATAGAAACTTTTAAGTACCTCAGTGGAATCAACAAAGTCCAAGAGGGTAGCATCTTTCAGAAAAAGAGACTTGCAAGAACAAGGGGACACAATTTAAAGATAGAAGGAGGGAGGTTCAGGGGCAATGTGAGGAAGTATTATTTCACAGAGAGGGTAGTGGATGCATGAGAGGATTCAAGAATGCATGGGACAGACATAAGGCAATTCTTGTGGGGGGTAGGAAGAAATAGGCTGTTGGTTAACTAGGATCTGCGGCCTATCCTGTAGGTAGGGAAATGGGCGACTAGATGGGCCTAGCGGTCCTTATCTGCCGTCAAAGTCTATGTTTCTATGTTTCCAGGTTGTCCTCCCCCACGGGCACTGGGACCATGCCTGAGAAGAGTCTTAGTCTGTGATAAGAGTCCAGGGGCCAGATATTCAAATCCTTGCCCCGGGGGGCTAAATTAGCACTGCCCGGCAGGCAAACTGTGCCCAGAGCAAAAACATAGCTATATTCAAAATGAATAGCCCAATGCAAAACCAGCTGAATATAGCAAGCGAAGGAAGCCAGGCAAACAGGCTCAGGAGTGCAGGGCAAACATTGCCCAGGATTAAGACAGCACTGAATATAGCAGAGAAGACAGCACTGAATATAGCAATCAGACAGAGGCAGTGCAAACACCCACAGAAACAAAGTGTCAGAGGTGTAAGCAGCCATCCAGGAACACAGGAAAGCAAAACAGCCCAGCCAGACACAACTGCAGTACTAGTGAAAGGAATGGAATAACCTGGAACCTCAAGTGAAACCAGAACACTGTCAAATCCCAAGTCCACCCCAAAAAGACACAGGACACAGGAATGTGAAGCATAATAAACTATAATGCAAAACGTGAATATCTAAGGCACAAAGGCAATATGAACATATATTAAGTGAAAATAACCAAAACAGAGCAGAACACTGTTCATAAAATGGGGAAGCAAAACATCATGAAAGGGAAAAAGGCTGGCGTAACAAAGGGACCAAAAACAATGGGGAAAAAACAGTAACATCGCAAACAGGCAAAACTTAAACATAGCAACAGAACAATGGGGTAAGAATGTGGATGGGAGAGGGCTGTGGAAACAGGAAGCAATGGAGGGGAACAGGATGGCAGATACAGGGCTAGGGACAGTGGGCCAGGGACAGGAAGCAGGGTTTAGGTGCGGGCAGGTGCTGGCAGACATTCTTCCAGGATGGCTGCAACCCGCCGTGTCTCAGCAATCATAACTGCCTGCTGCTCAATCAGGGTACGCTGTTGCCGCACCAGCCTCCGCAACAGCTCCTCTGTGCCTTCACCCTCTTCCGGACGGGTGGCCTACAGTGACGACCGCTGGGGACCTACAGGAGAAAGGGTGACCACATCAGAGTATGACAATGACACAAAGGCACCATGTACCACCACACGGTGGACAGCATGCCCCAACAACCATGCCCATGTGCTAGTATGTAACAAACCACAACACACACTAACATGTGCCTGCAGGACAAGGCAGTACATAACAGGCAGCATGCAACACCCCAATGTACATGAACGTGCATGGATGTATGCTGAGAAACCCAACAACGTGGAGGCCAGCCAGCACAGCGGCGTGTGCAGACTGTAACAGTGCAAACAGACAGCCACCCCCAGAGATGTGAATGACAAGTGGACAATGAATGATATGCACATGGGATGATACATGGTGGGACATGCTGCCCACGGTCACACAGCTATGTTACACAATACAGATGACACCAACTGGAGAAGGTGCTACAGCCCCAACCACGTGTGTAACCACACATGCCTGTCATGTACACCCCCAACAGTGGCCCACCCTCACTGCTGCCCTCCACAAGAACTGTAGACATCCAGCCAAACAGCCACCCACAATGCCATAACACAGCAGCTGTACAAATGATGACAGGAAACCCTGAACAGGTGGGTGACTGACATAAGTGTGCAACAGTGGCAAGTGACACAGATAGAGACTCGACATGGACCACAGAGACCCAATGACCACAGAGGACAACGACACTGGCATCAGAAAAGTAGGGACTGCAGGACAGGTAACCAAGCAGTACACAACCAGGGGAAGTGCCAACGCCCAGCCACACCACTTGCCACAACAGAAGGGTGAGGGGCCAACAGTGGTGTAGAGAATGGCACAGTGCCGTGCCACCACCCATAGTGGCAGCACCGTGAAGGCGCACATGCAAGAAGACACACACATGTGAAACACAGACACTGGGCATGGTCCACCAGTGGCACTGCAGTGGTAGGCCAAAGGCATGCATAGCACAGTGTCACCCTGGTGGTCAAGGCATGGCGAGGCACACACACCCTTGTGGGAGCAGCATCTGCCATAGGGGCTGACAACCAGCATACCATGCTACCACAGAACAACTCCTGCAGCACACCTGCATAACATGTGCACAAACACCATGCACTATAGAGACAGAGGGACAGCACCCTCTTGGGGACAATGGCCCCTGCATCAGCGCATGAGCCCACAGGCAGGGGTGTAGCCAGGGAGGCCACAATTGCACACCATGTGGACACACTGACACCCCCTCCCCACTGTTAGGGTGGGCTACCCCACCCCAGAGTGTAGCCTGAAAACATACCAACGTACACCATGACTGTGTCAGTTGCCACCAGTGGCCTTCAAGATACAATTAATGAAAGCCAAGACACCCACATACAAGGCCACAACCTGTATAGTTGTAATAGTCATGGGATACACAGACAGTCATAGTGACCAGTCCCCCTAGCGTACACCACAATGAATTAAACACAGAAAGGTACAACATTGCTGTTTTAGGTGTCAGACATTAAGTAAGCAGTTCAATGCCCATTGGCCAACTCCCCACCAGACATCAAACTGCCCACCATTGAGTGCTTGGAGGATGCCTGCCAACACACATGCCGTAACAGGCACTCATGCAATGTACAGCCACACAGACCCGTGTGGCACCACAGTCCCAAAGGACCCCTCCCACACAGCCCCGTGCATGTCCACCACGGAGGTCGGACAAGGACACACTATAACATACCCATGTCCACGCCACCATGACAGTACACTGCCAGGGAAATGCTTGCACCACATGACACAGTATCCCCCTGCACGCCATGGTCTGCATAGCCCTGGAATGTACTCACAACATGTCCTGCCACAGATACTGACATATTGTCGTGTACTGTAATGACACATGCCTTGAGAGGTGGAGTACACTGTTGCTATGGCAGACAGGCCAACATCAGCAGCAGCAACAGGTGGCACGACAGGCCAACCCCAGTAATCCCCACCCCAGGCATGACGACTGTCCCACAGCCATGCAGAGACACGCATCATCCCTCCACAATGGTGGGCATAACAGCAACATGATGCACATGGCAGTACAAGGCTGCTATCAGTACACATAGCAGCAATGGCAACAATACTTAAGACACACAGCGAGCCATGTCTCAGGCCTCACAGCAGCAGGCAAGGCAATGGAGGAAAGGGGGACAATGGAAATGCACACAGCCATCCCACATGTGGCCTGGATTACCCAGCCAACTGGGCCACGATACCCGACACAGCACTGTAGTGCAGGGGTGTAGCCAGCCATTCACATGTTCTACACATAATCCCCAACAGCCACACTCCCCTTACAAATGCTGTACTCAGCAACTCCAAATGGTACACCCCTTCCAAAAGGGTATGATGTCTGTCAGATGATTCTCCTACTCTCTAATGAGGTTATACATGTATCAGTCTCCTACACAACAGCGACCAAAAATGCCTGGTGTACCTAGGAACAGTTGACAGACATGCACTACACCAAAGTGTACACAAATGTGTACAGTGCATATGCCTAGATACACACTTGCTCAACTGCCTGCCCTGTAAAGCCAGACACATAGTGGAAAAGCATAACATCACACAGTACTCACGCAAAACACCCCTGTCACCATCACTGCTCTCCGCTGCGCGCTGTGCTATTGGAGGCACCCTGAGCCTGTCGGTTGACGGCCCCTGTCCGGCCTGTGTCATGTTCCTCCTGTCTGTGGTGTGTCCTCGTTGCTCTGCAGTGAGAAGTGGGTACAGCAGCGTTACTACAATATCAGCCACCACGGTACGTTAAAGACCACCCTGTACCCCAGTGGTGCAGCACAACACACGCAACAGTGGCAGACGGGTGCAGTGCACCACCAAAGCCATGCTAAGCATGACAGGGGTCCGTGCATACTGTCTACCCCTGTCCCACACAGTACACACTGA
This sequence comes from Neoceratodus forsteri, assembly GCA_016271365.2. NCBI lineage: Eukaryota > Metazoa > Chordata > Ceratodontiformes > Ceratodontidae > Neoceratodus > Neoceratodus forsteri. The sequence goes on along the minus strand of CM057456.1, from coordinate 1,409,704,828 downwards.
ATGGATTGGTGGACTCCATGAGCAACATGTGTAGCTCAGCAACACCCATGCACATAAGCACACCACGGAATACACCGCCCCACCACCCATGCCAGCAGTGGTGCTACAGTCATCTCTTACCTGGCACAGGCACAGTCCCCTCGCGAACCATGGCCCTGCAGCCGTTCAAGCAGTGGTCGCTGCCTCGCCTGATGCTCGGCATAACAATGGCGGCGCTTTTCACCATCACGCGGAATACCTGTGATGGCACCAGTCGATGGGCAATGGAAGCCCAGACCCTGCGTGCGGGCAAGTCACCCTCCCGCTGGGGTCCAAATAGGCGCGATGGCGCCTCCTCCGCCATGACACCAGGTTGGCCGTCTCAGCCTCATTCCACCTGGGCCTGTCATGGCCCACTACTGCCTTGCCTACGCCTCACAGACATTGGTGCTGTGGAAGGGGGCAACAATCATGGTAAACAGTTAAAGAACGACTGTGCATACACCCTGACACCCCCTAGAACTGAAGTCCAGCACCCGCGCTGGCGTATGCTGTAGCGCCCGTGCTAACAGGAAGTGTTTGCAATGCGCATGCGTATTCACCATGGACCCTGGGCGATATACAGGCGCATGCGTGTAAGCGCCGCTAAAGCTGGTTAGCGCAGCGCTAGACCGTGCTATGACAGCGCGGACAAGGGGAACCATGAGCATGCGTACTGCACATAGCGCGGCGCTGACCCTCAAATAGCTCTGCGCTGGCCTTTGCCCAGTGCTGCTGTGCTAGCTCGGGGCTATTCAGAGCCATATTCAATGGCTGTATGCAAATGAGGGTACTAGTGCATGCATGGGGCAAACCGTGTGATTAGCATATCATTATGCTCATTTACGATGACTAACAGGCAGGATTGCCTGGCTGGGCTATAAAGGGCAAGCAGTGCACCACCAGTGTTGTGTTGTGGAACTGCGGGGGAATACAGCAGTGAACAACATGGAAAGAGACATGCAACAGGGGATGGGCACGAGAGCCAGGTATGTATCAAGGTGTTGACAGGCATACTCAGTGTACACATTTGTGTCCAGTTTTGTTGACTGCCTGTCACAAACCATAGGCCACTCTGTTAAAATTATCAATCTAATCTGTAGTATTTGGGTTAGTGTTGGCCACTGAGGAGTGTGTGATGCATGCATGATTTCTTTAAGTGTAGAGGAATCATCTGACAACTTGTTTGGAAGGGGTGCCATTTGATAGGATGTACATTATGTAATGGGGGATGGTTGGAGACTGTGTACAAAATGGATTTATCTGGCTACACCCTGGTATGTATGACCACCGTGGACCAATAATGTCCACTGCATTGTGCACATACCCCTGAAGTTAACTGTGCCATGTGCCAATGCATGCACATTGTGTTCTGAAGCCAGGTGCACTGGTGTGCTACCATGACAGTGCAACCGTCTTGTCTTCTTGGATGTGGTGTGATGGGCTCTGCCCCCCGGGAGTACACAGTGTACCAGCAATGTGTGCTCCCATGCGGTATGGTGTCCTGACATTGTTAGCGACTTGTCCTCGATACTGGCTGAAATGGGCCACAAAACAGTCATAGGGGTTCATGGCACACACAAGCCACAGCAGTGCACGTGTGTACACCACTCCAGACACAGGAAGACAGTGGCAATGTGGGTACGTAAGAATCGCATAGGCACATGCAGCAATCTGATATGTCCATGTGGCCTGTAGCGCTGTAGGGATGATATCGTGATGTCCACTGTGTGATGCACTGCAGCACTGACACAGCCACTGACACCTGTCCCTCTTGATTATCCCATAGCTATGCAGGCCCAACAGGAGCGCATCCGTGCACATAAATTCTCCCAAGATGAGCTGAACACCCTTGCACAAGAGGTGAAAGAAAGAAGACGGTTACTCACACACAGGGCCACCGATGCTGTCGCAGGCTTGGGAGGAGGTGACTGCAGCGGTGAATGCGGTTGTGGCCGTGGAGATCAACTGAGGCAGTCCGAACGTTGGAATGACCTCCTGCGGCATGCAAAGGAGGAGGAGGCACCACAGAGACAGGACCAGGACTGGTGGTGGTCTGCTGGAACACCAGCAGCATGTGGAGGAGCCACACATGGCGGTGGTGGCATCGACACTGCGGATGGTGGCAGTGACAGGTGTGCCAGGTGGTGGTTGCGAGATGACCCTCGCACTTCCAAGGCCAGGTCTGTATTCACATGTGTAACCCCTGTATGTGGTGCAGGCAAGGGTGCATGGTCCTGCTTTTGGTGTCCTGCACAGGGTGCACTGTATCCTGCTGAAATGATGCCTGGCATGGTCAAGGTCACTGTGGGGTGGGTGGGTGCATGTTGTCACAGGCTTGTGTGAGGTGGGTACCTGTCCTGAGGGCTGCATGGTGTGGTGGTGGTAGTGGTGGTATTTTGCCACAGTGTCCATGGATGGGTGACTGACCTGTCCCTATTCTCCACAGCACTCTCGGACAGGCCTGCACCACCACAGCATGATCCACAGATGTCCAGCCAGGTTCTCGAGGTCGCGGAGGAGTTTGATGATGATCGCCATCAACATCTGGACTGTGTCAATCTCAGGGCGCCATGGACCCAATGCATGTTGGGCATACCCGTGGACAGGGCGTGCAACTGCCTGGGGGAGGTCTACCTCACTAGGGGTGTTAGGTACAGTGGGCACCTGGATGTTGCACCAACTGAGAGTGATGGGGTGGAGAGGTACTGCTGGTCACTGTCACCAGTGCGGATGACAGTGATGTCTCTGTATATTCACAGCAGCTGTCCATTCCTGTGCCAGGGATGTAGGGGTGGGGGCTTGCTGAAGGCCATGGAACAGGTCAGGGTGGTTCCGTGGTGTCAGCAGTGTGGCTGAACACACGGTGGTGGATGGTGTGGTAGTGTTGCAGGACAGCAGGGCGTGCATTGTCGGACACATGCTGGGGTTACAGTCCATATGATGATGCTAGACACCACTGCCACCGTAGTCAGCAGACGGATGTAACAGTTGGTGCATTGCCACAGGCACCACTGCCAGCTGCTGCTGGGGTCCCGTGCCTCTGGTACACGAAGGCCATGGTGCCCGCCACCCTGCAGGCTGCTGTCACCTCACAGCAGGAGGCCCGTCTGACCTGCATGCCATGCGGGCGTGAGCTGCGACATGAGCTGGGTCAGATACGGGAGGCAATAACAGTGGGCTTTGCACATGCTGAGCAGCAGGCAGAGGACAGGTTTGGCCGCCTGGTGGGTGCCATAGACTGTGGCTTCTCTGGGTTGACTGCTGCAGTGGTGGCAATTGGTGATGTCGTGCATGGTGTGCCTGTTGGTTGCCAGCATGGGTTTGTTGGCTGTGGTGCAGAGGCAGAGGGGCACACAGGCAGGCACACCGTGGGCGCAGGGCTGCCACTGGTACCAGTTCTGATCCATCACACACTCCACCTGCAACCGAGCGGCGCCGTGGCTGTCCATCCACCCTGTCTGCCTCCACCAGCCCCCGGGGGCACAGGAGGTCAACCATGCCTGCCTCACCTTCCACTTCAGCTGTGTCCTCTGCACAGCACCCCAGGGTCCATAACCCCTGAGTACGGGTGCACGCCGCGATGCGTGGGTGTCGCCGGGTGATGCCCACAGGCTGTCTGCTGTACTCTGCATGCATCCCCTCATGGCATGGGCAGATGTGCGCCACACACACACACTCCACCAACACAGTTGCCCCTTACCCTCATGACACACATCACACCTCCCCACCATGATTACACCATTTGTGTGTATCCCCCCCACATATGTGCTGCACAATCATGGACTCACACCACATGCACACACTATTTGTGTATTACACTGGGTTTGTTTGCTGATGTGATTGTTGTTTTCACTATTATGTTAGTCTGTGCACATTAAATTGGTAATCACTTGTACTCTTTCAGGTTGTTGTGCAGTCTGTACTACCTCTGGTCTGTTGCAGTGTCCTGATGATGTTGTCCTGTGCTGTATGGCCTCTGGCGTACAAAGCAGGGTTCCTCCTCTCGAGTTGCTCCACTATCCCCCTGACCACCGGCTTTGGCTCACTGTCAGACTGTCCCTCAGGTTCAGGTGCCTGTATCCCATGGTTCATTGCCCTGTTGTGCAGCATACAACAGGCTAGGAAGATACGGCATACCTTCTGTGGTGGATATTGTAGGGCACCACCTGATGTGTCCAGGCATCTGAATCGCATCTTCAGGATGCCAAACACCCTCTCTATGATGTTCCTTGTTCTGGCATGTGCCTCGTTGTATAGCTCCTCAGCCACTGTGGCCGGTCGGAGTACTGGTGTGAGCAGCCAGGGTCGCAGGGGATAGGCACTGTCCCCTGTCAAAACATACATACCTGTTAGTGCTGTACTGTGGTCTGTCAGCTGCTGTCCTGCACCTCTCTGTGGCCCTCCCGCACCCCTTCCCTGGCCTGCAATGCCTGCCCCCATCCATGCTGTTGTGTGTTTGCCTTGTCTGCTACAACTCACCGATTAGTTGCCCACTGGGTATCCTGCCCTCCTCAAAGGCCTGGCACAGCTGAGACTGGTGCCAGATGAAGGCTCGGGCACTGCCGGGTACTGTGCATAGACATTGCTGATGCACCTCCGCATCGCACACCACCTGGCAGTTGATGGACTGGTACCCCTTCCTGTTTACATACGTCACTGGCATTGCCAGGTGGTGCACAGATGGGGACATGGGTGCAGTCAATGGCACCCAGTACAGATGGTAGGTGCGCAACTCGATGGAACTGCTGCATTGTTTCTCTGCGCTCTGCTGCCGTGCTGGGGAATACTATGAATTCCCAAGCATGTGGCAGGAGGGCCTCTAGGAACTGGGTCAGGAGGCGTGAGGTGGCAGACTGCGTTATCCCAACAGTGTCTCCCGTTGGTCGTTGGAATGTCCCTGTGGCATGCGAAGCACATCGCTGCTGTCACCTTCTCCTCCACTGTCATGGCATGACTGCGTCTGGTGTTTGGCTGCAGCTGCTCATGCAGGAGTTCACAGAGCTGCCTCAACATTCCCCTGTTCATCCGGTACCGGCCAATGATGTGGTCATCAGGCAGGGTCTCGAAGGAGACCCTGGGCCGGTACAGCCTGTTTGCAGCATACCGTCTCCTTGGCCTGCGTTATGGCCCATGTTGTGCCTGCTCCCTCTCCTCCTCCTCCTCCTCCGCTACAGCTGCCATCAATAGCAGGATCACTGCTACTGGCACTGCACACATTCCCACTTCCTGTGCTGGTCCCTCCTCCTCTGTGTTTTGCCCTGTGTTTAGACCAGCCTTTTATAGGCGGTAACTAGCGCTGGGGCACGCTATGTGCATCCTGTAGCCGGCGCTGGACCTTTGAATATCCTTAGCACGCTCTCTAGGCCCCGCCCTCCTTTTGCCCTTGCCTCATTACTGGTTTGCCAGGCGCTAATGCAGTTTGTCCGCTATTTGGCCTTTTGAATATAGTCAGCAGACTCTGGCTAACCCCGCGCTAAACCTGCGCAAACGTTTTTTGCCCGTTGCAAAGCTTTGAATATCTGGCCCCAGGTCTACTGAGGGTATCACAATAGGGGAGGTCACCACAGGGGAAGCTCTACAGGTGGCAGGAGACACTATAGGGATCTGCAAGGGAGCGGTGTCTTCAGAAAGATCTAACATCTTCACTAACTCTTTGGCGGATCGTCCCTCAGTGGCTAACAGTCTAAGCAATTTGTCTTTAAACTCCTCTATATTTGGGGATCCCTCAGGAGCAGCCAGGTCACTATGCAAATGAATGACCCACCACCCTTTCTGACACCCTTCAGACAAAATAACAGGGGTCACTCTCTCAGGATCTATGGGGAGGCTACAGGAGAGGAGGGTCACCGTGGTTTGGTGAAAGAGATCCGAGTCCCTCCCTTTCACCTCAACCTTCCCCAAACACTTAACTTGTTCAACAGTCTCTATAATAGTTGCATTAGTGGTCCCCAACGGGATGTCCATTAACAAAATGGCTTGTTGAGGGTCTACCCCCTCAGCCTCGCTCCACCCCATCATATGGTGCACTAACAGCTTATGGGGGACAATCTTAAACTTGGGTGTAACAAGCGCATCCATTTTATTGCAAATAAGCGTGGGGTTGTAATACCCATGTCTGACCACTAGACGGCGCAAATTCCAGCGGTGCCTCCAAGATGTAACCCCTAGGTGGCGCTATCCCAAGGGGTACTACCCCTGCCTGCGTGACCAGGTGTAGGTTGAGGGGCCTGGGTATTAGAAACGGGTGCCTCCACCCGGAGGACAGGGTTAGTGGTAGTGTAGCTGACCTGGGTACAGCCCTCCGGGACACTGTTACCCCAGTCTTTTCCCTCTAGTGGCCTAAATGGTTCACAGAATACACAATTGCAGTTTACACCTGACAACAGTTTTAACCCCACACTTGTTGCACTTACCACCAGAGCTGGTTCAGCTGGCTTGGCCCTGGAGACCCTCGTAAAATAAGATTTAACAAAACAACCAACAGTATTTCAGTGCTGTTCATACAGAGGTACACCACAACCAGTTTAAATGCAGAAATGTTTAGATCTGAGTTATTCAAGGGGCAGTAGCAAGGAAGGGGGCAAAATCTAGTGGTTGATTCAAAATCTGAATAAGTCAGGTTGCAAGGTATGTACTCAAAGGTCCCTATAACACAGTCACACAAACTCAGGGTACCCAGGTGGAACTACGGCTAGTCTGAAGCGTTGCCCAGGGTAGGCCGGCGTTGCAGCTGTTTGGGGCCCTGTGAATGAAAGAAACATGCATGCACTTTAACCCACAATTTGTAATCCGGGGCCGGATGGCTCAATCCCAAAATGTGTAGCAACAACAATTAAATCAGGTGACACACTTTGATTTGAGCTTTGCTGCAGGGAGATACCCTGGTGTTTACTCACGCTACCCAATATAGGATGCTGGATGGATGAAATGGAAACCTCTGGATGAAGTGCAGGATTGCCAGGAGAAGCAGGACCCACACGAAGCACCTCGGTGCTGATCCTGTTAGTTGGTGTTGAGCAGGGAGCCAAATCCCCAGGCGGGTCTCTTGTCAGTTGTTTCTCTGCAGCATAAGCGGCTGTCTGGGCTGAGGTGGCAAGGCCTAGATTGGGTAAACAATTCAGAGACAGTCTGGTAAAGTGCTGGATACAGCTTCCAGCAAGCGTGACACATTCAAGCAGTGGGGAACCAAATCCCAACCCACTATCAGCCTTCAGCACGCTTACAGTAAAAAAGCAAGATAAATACCACAGTTCGGATGACAGTCCGGTTGCAATTCAGTGTCTCTACGCAAACCGTATACTCTGCGGCAGTCTCAAGTCCTGACAGGCCAATAGCACTGAGGCAGATCTTCGGTCCACTTCAGGAGGATTTAGTTTGTCACAAAACAAGGATCCGATTGCAAAAGCTGCAAATTTGGAAGAAGTCCATTGTTAGGCTCAAGGTCTCTTCGATTATGAAGATGGTAGCAGGCAGGCCAAAACACAGCCTTCCCGCCGATTTCCCCTGCGCACCACGCAGGAGTAACTGTTCGAATGTCTTAAGCTGTTCACTCTTTTAACTCTAACTCCAGACTGACTCACTGCTGCAGGCAGCTTGGGACTTTCCCAAAGATTCAAAAGGTTTGATTCGTTGAATCATCTGTGTGTCACAGCCAGAGCTCCCCCTCCAGGTCCATTTAGGCGGCAAAGGGCAAAAACTACAATTCCTACAGAAATTCACTCCCACAAGACCCCTGGGGATAGACTCCATTTTAGGGTCCCCAAAGGTACTGATTGAACCAAATTAGCAGTCCAGAACCAAGATGGTGGTGATTAACAGAGATGTCCATGCTGCAAAGGAAGGCAGGTTAGACAAACTACAATATTATTATTATTATTACTATTGAAGATAATCTGTAAACAGTCACAGATCCTTGTAGGGCTCCCTCTATGCCATTAGCGATGGCAGAATGAGCAAAAATACAGCAGCCTGGGCGGGGCTCGAGCCTGAAACTACTTGGCCCTTACCCAGATTAATTATACTCTATGAAATAGGCAGCTCTTAAAGAGACAGGCATGGAGGCTAACGGCACTCGCATGCAGACATTTTTAAATGGCTAGGACACAGAACGCTAGCCTGGCAGTGGGCATTTAGGCAAGCCCAAGGAAGACTTTTTGTTTTTTTTAAATTGCAGTTTCTACTCCCCCCGCATCCTGCCAGCCCCGACCCTTCGGGGCTGCCAGAGAGTCATCATCCTGCCTCCCGCTCTACCCACACCTACCTCCAGGCCCCATGGAGCTTCGGTTTGCCCCCGCCCGAGCGGAGATGAGGTGGGGCACCACACCCCGTGCAACTACCTTTTCGTCGGTCCAGAGGTGGCTGGGTGAGTGGGGGCACATCAGAGGCACGCTCCAGGCAGCTGCAAAGGAAGGCAGGTTAGACAAACTACAATATTATCATTATTGCAGATAATCAGTAAACAGTCAGTGGCCAGTGGGGCACAGGACCCAAGGCAGCATGGATTCCCAGTGAGAAGGTCATGTCAGATGAATCTAATTGATTTCTTTGACTGGGCGCCCAAAGTAGTAGACCAGGGAGGGGCTGTGGGCATGGCCTACCTAGACTTTAGCAAGGCATTTGGCACAGTCCCACACAAAAAATTAATAAACAAATTAGCCTGGAATTGGGTCCCAGGGTGGTAGCCTGGGTAAAACACTGGCTGGACAACAGGACACAGAGGGTAACAGTAAACAGAGTCCACAGTGAAGAAAGGGGGGTGGGTTACTAGTGGAGCACTGCAGGGCTCAGTACTGGGTCCAGATCTTTTTAATGTCTTTATAAGTGACATTGCAGAGGGACTGGAAGGAAAAGTATGTCTCTTTGCAGATGACACAAAGATCTGCAACAGGGCTGATGCACAAGGTGGGGTGGAAAGGATAGGAAGGGACTTGGCAAGGTTGGAGGAATGGTCAAATGTATGTCAGCTTAGATTCAACGCAAAGAAGTGCAAAGTAATGCACCTGGGAAACAAAAACCCTGGGAAAGAGTACACAATGGGGGGCGAGATACTGACAACAACAAAAATGGAAAGGGACCTAGGGGTAGTTATATCAGATGACCTAAAGGTGGGCAAGCAATGTGAGAAGGCAGTAAGGAGGGCTGGGGGGATACTGGGATGCATAGGAAGAGGCATCACCAGTAGAAAACAGGAAGTTTTTATCCCTTTGTACAGACGGTGAGATCCCATCTGGAGTACTCCGTGCAGTTCTGGAGACCCCATCTCCACAAAGACATAGACAGGATGGAGGCTGTCCAGAGGAGGGCAACCAAAATGGTGCAGGGTCTGCACCAGAAGACATACGAAGAGACACTAAAGGAGCTTAATATGTATACCCTGGAGGAAAGGAGGGAGAGGGAAGACATGATAGAAACTTTAAAGTACCTCAAGGGAATCAACAAAGTCCAAGAGGGTAACATCTTTCAGAAAAAGAGATGTGCAAAAACAGGGGGGCACATTTGAAGATGGGGGCGGTGGCTCAGAAGTGATGTGGGAGAAGCATTTTTACTGGAGAGGGTTGTGGATGCATGGAACAGACTTCCTGAGGAAATTCAAGCATGCATGGGACAGACATTAGGCAATTCTAGTGGGGGGAAGGAGGAAGTAGGCTGTTGGCTAACTAGGATCTGCAGCTTATCCTGTAGGTATGGAAATGGGCAGACTAGGTGGGCCAATAGGTCATTATCTGCCATCTGAGTCTCTGTTTCTGTGTTACATAGATGCATACATAGATACACAGAATGTGACAGCAGATATAGCCACTGAGCCCACCCATTCTGCCCATTTTTTTTTTACTTTCATTTTTTTGTTACAGACCCTACTTGATTGACATCCCAGTCTCTTCTTCCACCACCTTACACCCACAATTCCCTTGTGCCTGTCCATATACCTGACTGCTCCCCATACTGTTGCCTCCAGCCCAGGCTGGTTAGATGTAGCTGTAATGACTGATTATGTCGCCAGCTCATCTTCACACTTGCTCTTATTTTAATTCTTATTCTCTGATTGCTCATTATTGTACTATAATTCTTTGTCTATGCTATGTACTTTGTGTTCCCCTCTCACCTCCCCTAGGTCACACCTGGGAATGAGCCTTGGCTTAGCATGCCTTTCCAAGTGAAATTAAGCAAATGTTTTTGGGTTTAGAGACATTATGTTTTCAGGAACTGAAAGGCAGCAATCACTAAAAAGACTAAGGACTTGGACATGTCTCAAGAAGAGAACAGTGGGAATGAGCTGCTGTTCTGTGTATCAATACATGTATAGAGCATGTTATTACTGAAGATAGCGAAAAGCATACCATTATAAGAGAAGAAGTTGCAAAAATTGAATCTGAACTCTCTAACTTCAAAAACTATGATCTCTTTAAGGAACAGGACGTACAGCAAGGCAGAAAGCTAGAAAAACATACTAACATACTAAAAAGCCAGCAGAATAGGCCAAATGGTCTGTCTTGTCTGCTCGAAAGCCAGCAAGCTAATGGCTGCCAGCCTCACCACCCCCCTAGCCCCCAAGAGTGTCTTCTCTAGATTCATTTTCCCCTTGAACTTATCCCACCCTTTCTTGAAGCCCTCCACTGTGCTCTCCTCCACCAGCCTCCCGGGAAGTGCATTCCCCGACTCCACCACTTTCTCAGTGAAAAAAATGCCTCCTACGTTGCCCCCCTGCAACTTCCACCCATGGCCCCTGGTCACTTCTCCCTTCTTCAGCCTAAACAACTCCCTGGTTCCACTCCTAATTATTTCCTTTACATGCTTGAAAACCTCTATCATGTCTCCCCTATCCCTCCTCTCCTCCAGTGAGTAAAGCCCAAGCTCTTCCAGTCTCTCCTCATAAGGCCTCCCCTCCATGCCCCAAATCATCCTGATTGCTCTCCTCTGGACCCTCTTCAGTGGTGCTATGTCCTTCTTCAGATGAGGTCTCCAGAACTGTACACAATACTCAAGCTGCGACCTGACCAAGGCATTTTATAGAGGGAGGATCACTTCCCTGTTTCTGGACGTAATTCCTCTGACTATGCAACCCAATAGCCTATTTTCCATGGCTGCAATTTTTCTACAATTTTCAGAATTATTCATTTTAACGTCTACCACCACCACCCCTAAATCCCTTTCTCCCAATATTGCTTGCAGTGTGACCCCCCCCCAGGTGTATACATGGCTCGGGTTATTGACACCCAAATGAAGTACCTTACATTTCCCGGCATTAAATTTCAGTCCCCACCTCCTTGACCACCCTTCCAGGGTATCCAGATCCCCCTGGATTGTCTCCCTCGCTTCCTCGCTATCCACCAGTGCTCCCCATTTTGAATCCTCTGCAAAGATACTCAACCTATTCCTAACCCCCCTCCCTATATCCGAGACATAGGCATTGAACAAAAGTGGCCCCAATACTGAACCTTGAGTGACTCCACTGATTACCTTTCTGGGGGAGGATATTATCCTACCCACCATTACTCTCTTTAAATGCCCCGAAAGCCAATTTTCAACCCAGTTTAGCTCCTGTCCACCCACCCCCATCTCCTCCATTTTTGCTATCGGTCCATTATGAGGTACTGAATCAAACGCCTTGCTGAAATCTAGGTATAGGACATCCACCAGCCTATGTCTATCCAAGGCCTCCATCACCCAATCATAAAACTCTACAAGGTTGGTCTGACATGATCTCCCCAGGAGAAAGCCATACTGTTTATCATCCTGGTGCCCTAACCTTTCCAACTGCCTCCCAAGCCTCTCCTTGATAAAGCCTTCTATTACTTTGCCCACTACTGACGTTAGACTGACCGGTCCATAGTTCCTCATTTATTTATTTATTTAGCTTTTGTTTGCCGGGTAAGTACACTAGACAAGTAGTATGCCTATTTTCAGGAACGACCCGGGAGAGCACAAAACATACAGTATATATACATACATGGCAACATTGGAGAAACAGCATGATACAGTAAAAAACAGCTATAACAACACTTGTATAAGGGCAGAGATACTGCCACACATAGTACAAATTGTTACAGGACATAGATAGACATTAGAATCACTGAATACATATTTCATAGACCATCATGGACTCAGAGTGGACAATAGTGGACTGCAGAGTATTACATTACAGAGACTAGGAGCAGCCACATCTTGTCGTTTGTTTGTGGTGGGACCACAGGGAAGAGCGAAAGGTCCCATGGGAAGGGGCAGAGCAAACAGAGTCCAGATGGGTTCCAGAGCCTAGGCATAAGCGGCAAAGTCGATCCCCATAAGGGTCGAGTAGGGGAACTTTAAGCTATTTCGGTCTGTGACCTGAGCTGGTAGGGGATGGCGTCCAGTTTTGGGAGGAGATGCACCAGTCCCGACGGGATGCCCGTGGCAAACACTTTCCTGGTGAAGTTTCCTACACCAAGGATCAGGAATTCCGTAGGGGGGAGCCAGTTGAGTTTGTCATAGAGCTCACATCGGTGGGTGAGTTTGGGAGCAGCAAGTGCAAACCGACAGATATCATTATATGCCGTGTTCCGCCGATTAAGATGGATTCGGGGTGACCTGGCAAATAGGTGGTATCCATAACTAAGGGAGGGGAGAAGCACTCCCCTCGCAAGTGCCAGCCTCGCTCCCGGAGTCAGGTTGTATTTGGCCCTGTAGGCAAGGCCAAGCTTACACCTGGTGGCTCTGCAGATGTTTTGGATATGGCTTCCCATGTCAAGTTGTGGGTCAAGGGTGACCCCAAGATATTTAATTGAGCTCGCTGTTGGCAACAGGGGGCCTCCATCACAAGCTATTTTGAGCATAGCTGATGGGGCTTTTAACTTGGCCGTGGAACCAAAGAGCATGGCCTGAGTTTTGTTAGGATTCAATACCAGTCTATGGTTGGTAATCCAGGCCGAGACTCTGCTGAAGTCTTCAGATAGGCACTAGTTAAGGTCAGCAGCATTACGAGCATGGGCCACTAGCACAAGGTTATCTGCATAAAGCGTGACTTGGCAATGAGAGGTCACCCGTGGGAGTTGATTAATAAAAGTGAGAATAGGAGAGGTCCAAGTACCGATCCTGGGGAACTCCCATGGTCACAGCCCTAGGCTCCGAGAGGACCTTGTTAAAGCAGGTCGCTGCTTTCTACCCGTTAGGTAGCCCATCATCCAACTCATGGCATGCGGAGAGAACCCGAGCCCTGAGCTGCTCCCCAGTAGGTCATGGTTGACAAGGTCAAAAGCTTTTGACAAGTCAATAAATATAGCACCTGACAGTTTGCCCTGATCCATGGCGGATCTAATACTAGAGGTTACAGTAATCAGGGCAGTAGTGGTACTATGACCCTTCCAGAAACCATGTTGGGCCCCAGAAAGCAGCTCATGGGTATCACCGTACTCCAAGAGTTGCTCCGCCACAACCTTTTCCAGGAGTTTATCAAGGGATGGGAGAATAGCAATAGGGCGATAGTTGTCAGGGAGTTTAGGATTTCCCTGCTTCAGAACAGGGACTATCCTTGCCTCCTTCCAGATGTCAGGGATTATCCCCAAGCTAAGGGATAGGTTAAAGATATGGGCAATCACAGGGGCAATGTAAGCTGCTCCCAGCTTGAGAAGCCTGGGCTCAAGGTTGTCAGGCCCTGCACTGGAGTGCTGGGAGAGGGCACCCAAGTGGTTCCAAACATCAAGGACAGACACGGCCTTAAGACTAAATACTCTCTGAGGAGGATGTTCACTCTGCATTGGAGGGATATTAAGCTGGCGACTCCATCGGTGGTAAGCGAGAGGTGAGGCCGGAAGGTCGGAGAAGTGGAGATTGAGGTGGTCGGCTGTAGTGTGGGATTATTGCACGAGACTCCATCAATAATCATGTCCACGACACCCGAGTGAGAGGCCCACTGTCAGGATTTAATGTTCCTCCAGAACCTCCTAGGATCTCTGACAGAGCTAAGTAGTGCCGATTTACAGAAGTTATTTTGGCAGCCCTAATGGCTTTTACACCGATTCCTGAGTTGCCGATATCTCAGGAGATTAGCAGGATCTCTGGAACCCTTAGTACTTGCCCAGCATTTGTCTCTCTCCGCATCTGGGCAAGTAGAGTCACACGTTCAGCCAGAAGGTGGCTGTTCCCTCACCCTCGGGTGACCCTGGAAATGTCTATCTTAGAACACCAAAGGAATGTATGAAGCAGGAGGCTGCCACTGAGGGGTCAGAGGCTTCAAGCACCCTGGTCCAGTCAGTACGTCCTAGATCGGCCAGGAAAGCCTCAGGGTCAAAACTGGAGCATTTTCTGACTTGAATGATTTTGTGTGGAATTCTAGGGAAGGGGATTTTCCAGGCACAGTCTACCAGGGAGTGGTCAGATATGGAGTCTGATAGCGTGCCTGATGAGGCAATCCTCTCCGGCCGGTTGGTCAGGATCCAGTCCAGCAGGGAACTTGAGGAACCATTGGCTGCCTGTCTCGCGGGTCATGGATTAGTTGGTTAAGGGATAGGCAGGGCAAGTTGTGATTCGCATTTCCTAATATTGCCACACTCCCAGTTCATGTTGATATCACCCATAATAATGAGTTCATTGTCACCTATACTGGGCCTAACTGCATCTAAGAGGAAAGTGAGTCCTGTCAGACCCCGCCTAGGGGGGGTTATAGGCGCACACCAAGTGCAGCTTCTTAGCATCGCCCAGCAGCAGGAGCACATGAAGAAACTCACAAGGTGGATGATCAGGTTTACTCTGTGCCACCAGGGAGATTTTTAGATGGGATCTGTAGTAGATGAGGGTGCCACTCCCCTTCCTACCCCCAGTCCTGTCTAGATGAATGAACTCGTATCCTGTTAGGAAGCAGGCAGAGTCAGGAGTCGAGGGTTTGAGCCAAGTCTCAGTTATCCCTAGGATGTCTGGCTTGTATAGCTCAGTCCACGCTAGGAGATCGTCTCGGTTAGGAAGCAAGCTCCTAATATTCATATGCACTATTTTTAGTCCCTTATTCCCACTCCAGGTGGCGGGAATATTAGAGATCAGCTTAGATGGCCCAGGATTGAGCTCAATATCTCCAGCCATGAGAAGTGAGGAAGTGAGGCTAGCCAGGAGGAACAATCTTCTGGCGGCCTACTCCAGGCCTGTGCATGGTTGGACTTTCTTCACCCTGACCATACACATAAGGCATCTAGTGTCAAGGCTAAGGACAGTACAGTAGTGCATTACCTTAGTTACAAGTAGGTTGGAAAAGGAGAAATCAGTATCATCATGGGAGGAGGGCCACAACCCTGGGTCAATAAATAGGCTAGGAGTCGAGGTAGCACAATAAAGGAGGACTAGCCCCAGGGCCAGTATCATAATTATTAGTGTCGTAAAACCGACCTGCCGCCCCCTCCTGAACATAGGAGAAGTGGCTTCCAGTTCTTCCAATGTAAGGACAGTAGTAACCACCCCCACAGTTTATAGGCAACTGGAGACCTAGAAAAGGAGCAAACCAGGGCTTCTGGAAACCTGTAAAAGGGGCAAGCCAGGACACCCCGTATGGTAAGGCCCCAAAAGGAACAGATCACCACATCTAGCGCGCTGGGGGGGGGACCCTCGATGTAGGTCGCCCACGCCTCCCCTCCTCTCGTCAGCAGCTTGCAGTAGTTGAAGGCGTTGAGACAGCAGATAGCAGAGCAGGAACTAAACAATGCTGATAGGCAAGCAGGTGGTGAAAATAGGAAAATGTCTTTAAAGGCTAGACAGAACAAGTGTTAGGCCTAATAGCTGCACTCTGTATCTTTAAGAGGTTGCAATATTAGAGAGAGGGGAGGATGAACATTGCTAGGGGTTGTGCCGAGGGGGGAGGGGGAGTATTTAATAAAGGCTGAAGATGGGGGGGGTGGGCGTAAAAATTCAAGCAGCAAGGAGACAGAAGGGCAGAAAGTGAAAGAGAAATTGAATTATTTGCAGGGCAAAGCTTACAACTGTGACCCAAATGGAATCTGGTCTAAACAGAAAAAACTGTATCACTTTAAACTTACTTTCTGATCCAGGATAGCTTACCACTGGACCTTAAAACAAAAAGATTTTACAGTCTACAAACCTGCAGCCTAAATGAACTTGCACTTCAAACTACCCTTACAGTGCAAAATTGCTGTAAACAAGCTTAGGTTCGCGTTTAAGTTAGGATTTACAAGATAATTCTCCCTACACCCCCCTTATGTATAGGCACTGCATAAGCCACCCTCCAGTCCTGTGGCACCCATCCCCTCTGCAGAGAGATGTTAAAGAGTGCAGCCAGTGGGGTTGCCAGCACATCTGCCAATTCCTTCATAACCCTCAGATGTATTCCATCCATCCCCAGCGCCTTATCAGTTTTCAGATTCTGAAGGGTCTCCCTCACCCTATCCACTGTGATTCCCCCCCCCCATTCCACTCCCTCATGCAACCTTCCTACACCTTCTTGGTCTGGTCTAGCCTGTGCCCTAGTCTCATGCCATCCTATGGTCTCAGACTGAGACTGACCTCTCGCTTTTACTGACTTCTCATCTCTCTCATCAGGCTGTAGGGATCCCTTGTCACCCACTGCAAATATTGAGGCAAAGTACTCGTTTAACACCTCTGCCTGTTCTTCTGCTTCCTGAGCCCATATCCCCACAATCTTAATCCTGTTGATCTGTGTCCTCTCTTTTCTCTTCTCTCTTATGTATCAAATCAAATCTTTATTTATCCAGGTGATCATCATTGAGCAAGCTCATTTACAAGATGGAGCTGCTGTTGTCCAAGACAGTTATACATACATAGATTGAGAATACAAAGTAAGACAGTTATACTAGATTGAGAATACAAAGTACAACACGTGCAAAGAGTTACAAACAAATTTACAGAAAAGTGGTAGGTGCACGATATGCATTCCAAGCGTTCTTGTAGGAACATACATGCATCACTCAACTTTGCTGTGGTATATACAGACGTATGCAGAAGTTGAGGTGGTATGTTTAGTCATTCATAGTCAAGCCTCCATCAGAGGGTACAATTCTTTTCATTTCAGCCCTCAGTGACCGTTTACCATACTTGGGTGAGGGTCCTGGGCTACATAGAGGCCCCTAATGAGGTCTGTATGTTCCGCTTAAACGGTGAGAGGAGAGTAATATGGGAGAAGTGGTGCCTTGGGTGCCGAGGGCCACTATGGCAGCTGACTAGTGGACTTGATTAAAATAGGGAGGGGAGGAACTAGGTTCGTGGCTGGATGTGGTAAGGATATGGAGGAACTGTCAGCAGGACAGCTGTATCTATAGAATCCCCGGATATCCCTAGCTAGGTTTTTTCCATCCCTGCCTTAGCGCCCCTCACCACTCTGGTGACCTTCCTGGCCAATAGTTCCATACACCCCCCATTCCTTATCCCCCAGAACATTTAAGCGTATGTAGGCAGCCTTTTTATCCCTCACCACCTCCTGCACTTTCCTGGTCCACCAACATAGCTCGCTGGTTCCACCATGCTTATGCCTTATTTTAGTACAGGACCTAGTAGCTTCCTGTACCCCTTCTTTAATGGTCTCCCACAGTCTTCCAGCATCCATATCTAGTCTAACCATGTCCAGCCTCTCCCTTAGAATCCTACCTATGCCCACAAAGTCTGCTCCCCTGAAATCAACCACTACTGTATGAGTGCGGTTTTCCTCCCCCCTAAATACAGCAGGAACCAAACCGTGGCATGGTCTCCACCCGCCAATGGACTGCACACCTCCAGTCCCCTAATTTGCTCACTGTCTGCTAGCACAACATCCAATATCCGCCTCTCTCTAGTAGGTTCCCCCACCTGCTGGACCAGGAAAGCATCCTGAAAGACATCCATCAGTCTCTGTTCCCTGGCTACAGAGGATGTCATTGTGTCCCAGTCCGCCCCTGGCATATTAAGATCACCCATGACAACCATTTTTCCCTTTCCAAGGTCACGTTAAGCCTTGATGTTCTCCACCAATTTATCCTCCAGAGCCTCCTCTATTGCAGGGGGCCTGTATACCACCCCTATCTTCAATTTCTTCCCTCCCTTCGTTTGCAGCGTTACCCAAATTGCCTCCACACCCCCTCCAGCCTCCTCCACTCCACTAACCATATGTCATTTCTGACTATCAGCGTAACCCCTCCCCCTCTTCCCACTCCCCTGTCTTTCCTGAATATCTTGTAGCCCTCTAAGTTTAGGTCCCACTCATTTCTCTGAGTGGCCCATGTCTCTGTAATTGCTGCCACATCTGCTGTTCCCTCAGCCAACATAGCTTGATAGCTTGGAGTTCAGGCATTTTATTGCTCATACTCCTGGTGTTGATCAGGACTGTCCTCCACCCCAGCTTCTCCCCTTTCTCCAGTCCCCTCAGCCCTGTGCAGTCCCTTTTCTGCCCAGTTTTCCTAGAATTCTTAACATATTCTCTCCCTCTCCTTACATGGCCTAGACCTGGACCCTCAAACAGCCCCACCGGGGTCTTTTTATTAATATTAGACCCCCCCCTTTACAAGTTTAAACCCCACCTCTCGGCTATAAAACCAGCAAGTTTTAATTTCAAGATTTGTCTCCCCTCCATATTGAGGTGTAACCTATCCCTGGCATATAGCCCCTTATCCTCCCAAGTATCCCCCCAGTCCCCTACTAGCCCATACTCCTCTGCCCTGCACCAACCCTTGAGCCACTTATTTAGCTCTCTAAGTTTTAGCTTAGTCTCACCAGATGCCCTAGGTACTGGCAGAATCTCCGAGAAAGAAATTTTCTAGGGACATGGATATGTTGTTCATCCACACTGTCTGGCAGGTTCCTTGCCGCTTTAAATCTTGCCGGAAGGTCTTCAAGCTGGCTCCTCCCACCCACCCAGGTGGTAAAACTCTCAGCTCCGCCCCATGATGCCAGATCTTCCTTACCGCTTGGAAGCTCAGGTTCCCTCCTTAACGCTCTGCGTATAAGACTGGTTCCTAATTCTTGAATTTTTGAGAAATCAAATTTTTTTGCTAAAAAGACTTGGTCGTCTCTCCTAAGTGGCTGCGATGGACAAATCGACCCCGGTTTCCGGAGATGACCCTGCGGGCAGAAGATGTCTCGGACGGATCCGCACTCCCAGCGCGTCTACTGCTTAGGCCTTGAGCACGACCCGCAGGCTTGCGACCTGTGCTCTTCTTCGGCCCACGCCCTCAAGACCGCATGTCTGCTTACAGCTGGGGCGCCCCAGAAAAGATTTCCTCCGGTTAAATCTAAAGAGGCCGGTTGGACGGTGTCTGCGGCGGTGGGCTCGGCGGATCAGCTCGAGCAGATTATCGCCCTCGAAGAGGAGGCGGGGCGGGCCGCTTCTACCCCGGCTGCGGCATTTGTCCCGCTCTCTCTTGGTGCCTCGTATTCGGCTTCTTTTAAGGAGCTTTGTCTGACCCTCTCGACGAAAGGTGAGGGTCCAACTTCTTCTGGACGTTTTTCTCGGTCCAAAAAGAGCAAAAGTATGTCTCACCGTCATCGCTCTTGGGAGCAGGAAAGATTCCCTTCCCCTAGTTGTCGACAGTCGACTTCGGTCGACCCCTCAGCTTCGGCCACTGGCTTCACGGTGTCCCCGTCAGGCCAGTTGACCGAGACTCCCGTCGACGCGGTCGAGATTTTTCTTGACCCGTTAGACGGGTTGTCGGCTGGAGAAGCTGAGAATCCCCTCTCCCCGGTTCCCCAGTGGGAGTTGAGGATCCCGTCGGCTCGTCTGTGCCTCCGGTTCCGGAGCCTTCGGTGGAATCGTCCGAACCGAGGGGAGTGCCGATTCCCGACACCTACCTGCACCGTCCTCGGCCTAGCCGAGGTTCTAAGTCTCGGTCTCGGACTTCTTCGCGGTCCAGTCGATCCTGCCGTCATAGGCGGTCTGCCGGTCTCGGCACCGTGCAGCAGGGCGCCGCTCTTCCTCTTCCTCCTCCTCGGACGAGGGGAGGCTTCGGCGCAAGTTGCGTCGGAGGTATGAGGAACTCATGTGGCAACAGCTCCTTCTGACCGGGAATAAACCGACCTCGTCGTCTTCCCCGGCCATTAAGTGGCTGTCACCGGAGCGGCCGAAACAACCCCTCGTTGTAGCCGAGGATCCTGTTCCCAGGCCGGTTGTTCGGCTGAATCCAGCTGCCCCACCGATTCTAGTGGAACCTCCGCCTCTACAGCCGTTAGTTGGGGCTCCGACCAAAAATTCTCGGTCAGCTCGGGGACTGCCCCATAGGCTGTCTGTCACCCTCACTCCCGATAGACCTCGGCAGGTGGAGGGTGGCTCAGGCCCGAGGCAGCTCTTTGAGGACTCTTCCGAGTCTGAGGATGATTCCTCCCTTTTCTCCAAGCGAATGGACTTGGAGTCCTCAGGAGGACAGTCAGTGGACGATAGCCCTTCGTCCTTCCTAGGATTGCTTCGGCTCATCTCAGAGTCCACTGGGATGAAGCTCAAACCCGTTTCTAAACGGGTCAGGTATCCCCTCACGGAGATTCTGGACTGAGGGGATTCCCTTACGGAGGCCTTTCCGGTGGCCGAGGCAATAGTGGGTCCAGCCTTGGAACTTTGGCAGCGCCCTGCGTCCTGCCCTGCGCCTTCGGCCAGGATGGCCAGGAAGTATGCAGTCCCTACCGGTTCCCTGTCCGGTTTTTCGGAACACCCCTCTGCTGAGGGGTTGATTACCGACAGCGTTTTCCGGCGCGCCAGGAACGGCAGGGATGTGGACAAACTTCCTGACAAGGAATCCAAGAAATTGGATTATGTCGGGCGAAAAGTCTATGCTGCGTCCTCTCTCGGCCTTCGTCAGGCCAGTTCGGCCGTCCTCATGGCACATTTTTCTCATGCTCTGTTGGGCTCCCTGAATGAGGTCGTCCCTCATCTTCCCTCGGATTTGCAGACTACGGTCAGGCAGGTGCGGGACCAGGGCAGGGCAGTGGCCAAACAGCAGCTCCAGACTGCTTTAGACATTGGGGACTCATGTGCCAGGTCTCTGGCGGCCGCAGTGGCCATGCGTCGTCGGGCTTGGCTGAGGATATCCACCTTTACTTCGGATACCCAGCACAAGTTGGCAGATGTTCCCTTTTTGGGGACTGACCTCTTCGGCCCTGGGGTGGAAGGTCACCTGCAGAGGATCGAGAAGTCCAATGCTACCTTGGACTCGGTCTCTTCCGCTCAGAAGGACAAAGGCCGCAAGCCACAGCCTAAGCCCTTTCGTCCTTCTGTGCCCGCGGCGCGTCCGGCCCAGCAACGTCAGGGCCAGCAGGCTAGGGCTTGGCATCCCAAACCCAAGCCATCGGCTTCCTCCAACAGGAAGCAGGGAGGTAAAGGCCCAGGAGGTCCCTCGGCCGGTCCCTCCTCCAAGCCTGCTCAGTGACGGGCTGAGGGGTGTTGCCCCATCCCCGTCACCTCACCCCTGGTTCCCCCCGTGGGGGGACGGCTCCGACACTTCCTTTCCGCCTGGTCCGCTATTACCACGGACAGGTGGGTACTGGAGGTGGTGGGAAAAGGCCTGCCTCTGAAATTCGAGCAGGCCCCGCCCTTCAGAGCTGTCGCATCTCGGGGGGCCTCGGGGTCCGCAGCCTCACTGTCGGCTCGTCGAGCCGACATCGCTCTCCTCCTCCAAAAGGAGGTGATCAGGGAGGTAGCGGACCCCCCCTCAGACCCGGGGTTTGTGTCCAGATACTTCCTGGTTGCGAAACGGACGGGGGGCTGGTGCCCCATTCTCGACCTACACGACCTGAACAAGTTCCTAAGGTCTCGAACCTTCAGGATGGTCACTCTGGTGCAGATAATACCATCTCTGGAACACGGCGTGTGGTTCTGCTCTCTGGACCTGCAGGACGCATTCTTTCACGTCCCTATCCGTCCGTCACATCGGAGATTCCTTCGCTTTCGAGCAGAGGGATCCCTCTTCGAGTTCCGAGCCATGCCCTTCGGCCTGTCTTCAGCTCCCAGGGTCTTCACCAAATGCATTGCAGTGGTGACAGCTTTCCTGCGGTGCCGAGGGGTCCGGGTGTACCCTTACCTGGACAATTGGCTGGTAGCAGCCCCTCCAGACAGGAGGTGGAGCGGTCCAGAGATCTGGCCCTCCAGGTTTGCTCTCAAGTCGGCCTTCTCATCAACGAGGCCAAGTCGGAACTCGAGCCGAAGCAGGTGATTCTGTTTATCGGGGCAGAGCTCGACTCTCTTCGAGCCAGAGCACGGCTTCCGTGGACAGGGCCGAGGTTCTTACCTCCTTTGCCCAATCATTTCTGGTTGGGCAATCGCGCCCTGCCCGGGACTTCCTGCGTCTCCTGGGTCTCATGGCGGCCTGCACCAGCGTGGTCCGTTGGGCACGCTGGCGCCTGCGCCCTTCAGTGGGGACTGGCCAGCCAGTGGTCACAACGCTGCGATCCGTTGGACCAGCTTGTGGTGGTGACCCAGGAGATGTGGAACGCTCTCCGATGGTGGACCGTTCCATCGCATCTGCAGGAGGGTATCCCGTTTGTCTGCCCCGAGCCGACGGTCTCTCTATCGACCGATGCCTCTCTGGGTTGGGGTGCCCATCTGGGGGAACACCGAGCGCACGGTCTCTGGTCCCCACGGGAGTCCCGATGCCACATCAACCTGCTGGAGCTCCGAGCGGTCCGCCTAGCTCTCACCGCCTTTGCTCCGTTCCTCCGGGGTCAAGTGGTCCGAGTCCAGATGGACAATACCACGACCATGTACTACCTAAACCGCCAGGGCGGGACGTTGCCCATGCTTCTATGCAAGGAAGCTCAGACGTTGGTCACTGTGGCAAGAAGCCTGGAGGCGGATCTCCTAGCCATTCATGTGGCAGGAGCCTCCAACACCCTGGCCGATGCCCTGAGACGGATAGGTGCTGCATCCCACGAGTGGTCCCTCCTGCCGGAGGTAGTACAAGATCTGTTCTCCCACTGGGGCACACCACAGGTGGACCTGTTTGCCTCCAGGGAGAACTCGAAGCTGAGGCTGTTCCATGCCCACCCCCCCAGCAGGGCTCGCTGCAGGGGGATGCCTTCTCGAGGCTGTGGACCCCGGGCCTCTTTTACGCCTTTCCCCCATTTCCCTTGGTTCACAAGGTGCTTCTCAAGGCAAGGAGGGACAAGGCGCAGGTGATTCTGATAGCCCCAGACTGGCCCCGCCAGTTCTGGTACCCAGATCTCCTCAGCCTCAGCTCCAGGCTCCCGAGGCAGCTTCCAGCTCGCCCGGACCTGCTCTCAGTCAATCAGGGGAAGGTGTTCCATCCGGACCTTCAATCCCTGCACCTGACGGCCTGGTTCCTGAGCGGCTAGAGTTCCAGGCCTTGGGTCTTTCCGATGAGGTCCTCAATGTTGTTGAGGCATCCCGTAAGGAGTCGACCGGAAATGCTATGCCTTCAAATGGAAGAGATTTTCCATTTGGTGTCAGGGCAAGGGCTTGGACCCTTCCTCCTGTTCTTTGACAAGCATTTTGGACTATTTATGGTCCCTTTCTAGTCAAGAGCTTAGGTCGACGACCCTAAAGGTGCACCTGGCAGCCATCTCTGCTTACCGGGCGCGGGCCGGGGAGCAGTCGGTGGCGCAGGAGAAGGTGGTCTGGCACTTTTTCAAAGGCCTTGATCACATTTCCCCTCCGGTGCGAGAACCTCCACCTCCGTGGGATTTACTGCTGGTACTGGCAAAGCTCATGGGCAAGCCATTCGAACCAATGCACAGGTGTGAACTCTCTCACCTGTCGTGAAGACCGCCTTCTTGGTGGCTATCACGTCAGCCAGAAGGATGGAGAACTCCAGGCGCTCTGCATTGAGTCTCCTTACCTGGTCTTCCACAGGGACAAGGTTGTCCTGCTCCCACCAAATTCCTTCCAAGGTGGTGTCGGGAGTTTCACTTTAACCAGGTGTTGACTCTGCCGGTGTTCTACCCCAATCACACCTCCGAGGCCGAATACAGGCTCCATACTTTGGACCCTAGAAGGGCGCTCGCTTATTATAAGGAGCGCACGGCTGAAATCCGGGGAGAGGTTCGCCAGCTGTTTGTCACCTACGCTGAAGCCGCACCTGGCAGACCTGCAGCCAAGCGGACGATAGGCAGGTGGGTCACCTCCTGCATAGATCTCTGCTGTAAGTTGGCGGGCATGGAGCCTCCCAGAGGGATAAGAGCTCATTCTACCCGTCATACTGCTGCATCGGTGGCTGCTTCCAGGGACGTCCCTATCCAGGATATCTGCAGGGCTGCTACCTGGAAGTCAGCACACACCTTCATCACCCATTACCACATCGACCTTGAGTCACGCCGGGATGCTGGTTTTGGGGCCTCGGTTCTCCAGTCTCTATTCCCTAAGTAGGGGGTGTGCGCCTTGCCTCCCTCCTCCCGGAGAACTGCTAGGAGTCTGCCAGACAGTGTGGATGAACAACATATCCATGTCCCTAGAAATACAGGTTACTCACCTGTAACAGGAGTTCTAGGAATGGTATATGTTGTTCATACAACAACCCACCCGACCTCCCCGGCTTCGACGCACAACCTGAGCTTCCAGCGGGCCAGATCTGGTGTCATGGGGCGGAGCCGAGAGTTTTACCACCTGGGTGGTTGGGAGGAGCCAGCTTGAAGACCTTCCAGCAAGATTTAAAGCGGCAAGGAACCTGCCAGACAGTGTGGATGAACAACATATACCATTCCTAGAACTCCTGTTACAGGTGAGTAACCTGTATTTTCTTCCTATAGCATGGCAAACCCTTGCCAGCTCCCTGAATCTAGCCTGTATTTCTAGTTCACTATTCCCTTCCAAATCATTCTTCCCCAAATGTACTAGGAAGTCTGGGGATCCCCCACAATCCAATGCCAACAAGTATAGTTGGAATTTGGCCTTGTGTACGGATAGACCTGGCATACATTTAGCCTTGACAGGTCTGCTGTTATTCTCCCCTTCCCCCTCCCGTTGAATACCCCTGATCATGGAATCCCCCATCAATATCACCTTCCCTTTACCCCTACTTTATTAGCCCTCTTTAGTCCTTCCAGACTCCTCCTTCTAACATCAAACCCTTGCTTGCTTCTACCTCTCCCATCAACCTGAGGGTCTTTTATTAGCCTGTTTAATACTATCCAGGCTCCTCCTTCTGTCAACAACCACCTGCTTGTTCCTCCCCTCGCCATCATCCATCAAAACATGAAAAATAGTTAACTGGCTGAAAGCAATGGAGACTTGAGACAGACAACAATGATTTTCTAAAGGGTTACATTTTCAGCTGGCCAAGAAATCCAAGCTCAAACAGTAGGGAGTGATCTCGGTCTAGGAGCAGACTCCAAAAAAAGCAACCTTTAATATTAGTGACTCGGAAAAGACAAAATCAGATGTTAAGGAGGGTCACTCAAATCCAGATGATTTTTTTAGAAAAAGAGATTAAGGAGGCAACCAAAAACAAGACCAAACAGAAACTCATAGAGGGGAGAAGAAAGAGAGGAACACCCACAGGGGAAGAAAAGGGAGGAAAAAGAAACCTCCACAGCAGCTCCAAAACCAATAAGCATTTGTCAATGCCAAATGTTTCCTTGCATGGTTTATATGGCAGGTGTGTACTGTGTTAGTTGAACTTCTGGTGGGAGGAAAAGCCTGCCTGAGCTATGTTTTGACAAGCTGTCATATTTTAGACAGCATTTGAATACAGAAGCTCGGGTAATAAGAAAGCTATGTTGAAAATGTGGGTGCATCGCCGGGCCGGTGGTGCTGAGGGTTGAGGTGTTGGACGCCACACATCTCACCACGCAAACGACCTGTGTTCAGGAGCGAGTGCAGGTCACTGGGGGTCGACAGGGGAGGAGAAGGATCGAGCATCCCAGGGACAACTCTCCCTCTCTGGGGAGAGGGCCGACCACTTGTCAGTGCATGCCTGGCCCCTAGTGGTGGCTGGGGGCTGGCACACCAACACTGCAGACATAAGGTCAGAGGTGGGGCAGACGCCAGATGGGGTGCCTACATGGGAGCGTGCGTGGCACTGCTGCGGGTGTCCTTGCACACTCTGCCCTGAAGGGGAGAAACCATGAGGAAAAAAGCTCATGGTGGATGATGGAGGGAGTTTGCAGGTCTCACCCCTGAATAGTCATGGTGCCAACCCCTGTACTGGATCCAGTCTTGGTGGGGTGGGGTGGGTGGGAGGAGTAAGCCCTCAGGGTAGCTGGTCAGCATCAGCTGGTGGACATCGGGGCAGGGCTGGGGCTCCCTCCAGATAGAGAGGGCCTTGGAGCAGGAGTACAAATAGTTTTTTAAAAAAAAATGTGGGGTGCAAATAGTTAAGTTTTCTGCAGTTACTAGCATGCACAGGAAAATGCCAACAAGTGGGCATAACTTTGGTGGGAGAAAAAGCCTGCCTGAACTATGTTTTGACAAGCTGTCAGATTTAGGAACGCATTTGAATACAGAAGCTTGGCTAATAAGAAGGCTATGTTGAAAATGTGGTGTGTATTGCTGGCCCGGTGGCGCTGAGGGTTGAGGTGCTGGATGCCACACCTCGTGCCATGCTGGCAACCCGTGTTTGGGGAGCGCAGGACACCGGGTCGTCAGGAGGAGAAGGATAGCCGTCCCAGTTGTCGGTGCATATCTGGCCCCTAGCAGCGGCTGGGGGCTGGCACACCGACACTGCAGACATCGAGTCAGATGCGGGGCAGACACCTCATGGTGTGCATGCACGGGAGTATGCGCTGCACTGTTGCCAGCATCCTTGCACACTCTGCCCCTGAAGGGGAGAAACTAGGAGGAAAACAGCTCATGGTGGATGATGGAGGGAGCTGGCAGGTCCCACCCTTGAATACTCATGGCACCAACCCCTGTACTGGATCCAGTCTTGGTGGGGGTGGGCCCCCCACCGACCCTGCCTGGGGGGGGTAAGCCCTGGGGGTAGCTGGAAGGCGTTGGCTGGTGGACATCAGGGGTTGGGCTGGGGCTCCCTCCATATAGAGAAGGCCATGGAGCAGGAGTAAAATAATAAAAAAAATGTGGGGCGCAAATATTTAAGATTTCCGCAATTACTAGCATGCGTACCAAAATTGCAACAAGTGGACATAACTTTGTCATTTTTTCATATTTTGACCCTAAATGTTGAACACAGTCTTCTTATCTCCCCACCTCATGAACCCTGTAGGTGAAAATGTTCTAATCCGTGGGAAAATGGCATTCAACGCCACGGGTGCGAAAACACATTATGGGCAGGATGTGAAAAATGACAGCTGTACTGGTCATGAGGTGATGTGATAAAAAGGCTATATTCAAAATTTGGAGTGAAAAATATTGAAAATGACCAAAGTTACAGGTGTGCATAGAACATTTTAAACAACTGGGTGTAACTCGACCATTTGTTGGAGTTGTTTCACCAAGTTTTCAGCATAGCCTTTTTGGGACCCCACCTCATGAAGAGTAATACTGTCATTTCGTTTACTCATCCCGAAAGGTGATTTCACAGGTGCGAAAACACATTTCAGGCAGGATGTGAAAAATGACAGCTGTACTGTTCATATGGAGGTGTGAAAAAATGGCAATGTTGAAAATCTGGAGTGAAAATATTAAAAAATGGCGAAGTTAGGAATGTGCGTAGAAACTGCGCTACTCACATTCTTAATGCAGTCATTTTTTTGAATTTTTTCACCAAATTTACAACATGGGCTTTTTGTGACCCAGCCTCATGAACAGTGGCACTTTCGTTTTGTTACTCAGTCCTGAAAGGAGATTCCGCACAGCAATGGCAAAAATCACCTTTTGGGACCAAGTAACAAAATGACAGTGACGGTGTTCATGAGGTGGGGTCCCAGGAACCCCATGTTTTTTTTTGTAAAATATTTTTATTGAGAAAAGTAGCAGGAAATCAGAAAACAAAATTGTTTAACACATTGAGAACTAGGCGTTAAAATATGAAGAATAAAATATATCAATATAAACATATCCATATACATCAGACTCTATCTTTAACTAAATACGTCACAGTTCTAGTGAGAGTTACAGGTAACAGATTAGGTTTAGCTGGTGACCATGGTTGGAATGCAGCAGTGCTCAATAAGAGAATCTGAAGGAGGGATGCTACCCATAGGCACTAGGATGGAGCAGATACCATGCAATCCCCCAGAGCACAGTGCCCCCTGTTAGCATAATTAATGTTACACCGGGATAATACCAGCTACATAGCTCTAGCCAAGGGATCCCATATTCTTTTAAAGGTATCCATAGTCCCATTTGATGAATGTTGAACTTTCTCAAGTGTGAGACATTGCTTTAGATTATTAACTCATTGCTGTACCAGTGGTGGATTGCATGCCAGCCAGGTCTAAGCCAGAAAATCTTGGGCCAAAATTCCTAAAAATGGTTGAGATATCAGCCTCAGTTGAAAACCCCTTTGACTGCCATTGTACAGCGCTTACCTTTGATTCTTCAGTTTGCCGGTCAGCTTTGAAGAGAGCAGACAAGTCCCGGTCCTCAGAAGATGACAGTGTTGACCTCCGGAGTAAGGGGGGGGGGTGCAGGGAGGTGGGTGCTCAGCGGGAGGGTGGAGATGGGGACTGGGGAGATGAGGGACCATTTTATTTTTTATAGGTTAAAAAAAAAGAGGTCAGGGATGGTTTTCTTTATTTACAGGTACAAAAAATAAAATTTGAACTCACTGGGGTGGGCTCCCAATGTGCCATATAAATTCCAGGGGTACATGATGCTGACACAGGGACTGGCACCCTGATGTCAGCATGAAAACGGGGAACGGAGGGTGCAGGGTGGACAGCACACAGTGGGAGGGGAGGGTTTGATTAGATGCCCAGGGCTGGGATGGGAGCGGGGAGGACAGCTACAGTGGGAGGGAGCGGGAGGATTTAAAGAAAGATGCCAGACCGGTGGGGGAATAGAGGGTGTGGGGAGGACTGCAGCAGTGGGAGGGTCTGCAGAGTTGTAGTGCTGGCTGTGCAAATGAGAGGAATGAAGTGCCCTCTTTCATTGATGTGATTCATTTCTCTCAAGTGCGGCCGGCTCCCCGCTGTGAAATTCCGACGGCCATCACACTTGGCTTCAGTGGTCACTGGTGTGTCAGGATCGAGCCCACTGCACAGTGCTCTGCAATGGACTCGTCCCTGCCACACCTTTCAAATGTGGTGCTGTCCCAAGATGTTTCTTGCGCAAGGAAACATAAAAAGAAGTAATCAACCTCTCAAAGGTAATTCTCACCCCTGCCCAAATATCTCTCCAAAGGAACGGATTGAACTTTATTTTACAGACTGGCTCTGATAAATTTTCTGTGCAAGTTAATCTGTTTAGAATTTGTAGACAAATACATCTTTGTGGATATTTTTCCAAG
The DNA here is from genome assembly GCA_016271365.2 of Neoceratodus forsteri. NCBI lineage: Eukaryota > Metazoa > Chordata > Ceratodontiformes > Ceratodontidae > Neoceratodus > Neoceratodus forsteri. The sequence continues at coordinate 1,409,675,564 of CM057456.1, read as the reverse complement.
AAAAAACAGGGGAATTGTATGGGATTGATAGGTGCAACTTCACTCATAAATGAGAACAGTTCTCACAGCACCAGCGAGGCCTTACCATTTGATCCTGATCAAGCTGAGCTACTATTGAATTTAACACAAAAAAATGTGTTTTGTTGCCGTATTGGCCCTTGTGACAAAAGATCCAGAAAAAAGGAAGAGTCACTAGGTAATGAATTTAAGTGATCCTATGCTGTCATCTAGTGGCAATAATTATAATAACATTCAGGTAACGGCTAGTATCTTACTAGATATGGCTAATTTTGAAGCATTAGAAGATCTGAGGCCCAATATTCAAAACTTTGCCTGGTGGGCAAATAGATTGCACATGCTTTGCACACCGTTTGGGCACTTGCACTGTATTCAAAAGTCTGATTAGCATGGGTATAATGGAATAGTGCCAGGCAAATATATAATGTATGCTACCAGCAAAGAGAGGGGCGTAGACATGAATACAGGCGCTGTGCTATATTCAGTGCATTAGCACCGTGCAAAGTGAGTTTGTACAACGTGTTTACACAGTGCAAATACCACCTATGAAAAGGCTGACTTACTCTGGGCAAACACTAGAGTCGGGCAGTGACACTGCAGCCCGAGCAGACATTGCTGTATTCAACACTCACATTTGCAGTACCTGCAATTTAACTGAGGCCCAGGAAGGGCTTTACAGCACATCAGAAAGTATCCCATCATTAGAGCAAGGTATTGATGATATTGTAATAGAGCAAAGAGATCTCAATGAAATATATGAAGTAATAGCGGAATTGTTATCAAATGGTGCATTGATTAAAAACATGAAACAGCTCTAAGGTTAAGTTTTTTTATTTTTTATGTTAGTTTCTTTATGCTCCTGCCCTCGACAGCCTTCCTTCCCAGCCCCCGCCCCATCACCCAGGCGTCCACTGGACTTACCTCTTACCTAGCGAGGTGCAGAGCCTGCTGGGGGCCGGGCTTCATCCTGCCAGCAGACATTATTTTTCCTTTTTCGTTTGTCCCTCTGAGCACAGTGCGGCAGCGTGTAATGATGCCAGTGACCGAACTGCACACACTTCCGTATGTGGCATGCTGGGTATCTGCCTCGCAACCGCCCCCTACATGTGGACCCACTGTGCCAGTCCCCAACCACCGCTAGGGGTCAGGAAGGCAGCAGACCCTGTCCCCACCCCTCCCCAGAACAGGAGAACTGTCCTTCGGACACTCGATCCTCTCCCTCCCCAGCTGACTCCTAGTGGCCCGCACGCACTGTGAACACAGGTCCCGGGCTTGGCAGGAGGTAAGGCATGGCGCCTCAGCCCTCCACGCCACTGGGCCGGCAAAGGTTAAGTTTGAAAGTCGGGTCATTGATGTATGATCCATTTTTTTTTTTTTTACCAGTAACTTTGCTACCATTCAACTTACTAAAGATATTTTTATTATTATTAGTAATTCTGTCTTTATTTTTACAAGTAATTTTATTTTTGTTTTTACCAATAATGTTGCTACCATTCAACTATGCTGGTTTGCTGATGCTATTTTTACTGTACTAAGAATGTTGACCATTGCCCTCTACCTGATACTCATAATCATATGTATCAGGGGAACTATGAATAATATGATTTGTTATGCACATAAAAATGAGATATTACTGATAAGCAAATTAGATGGTGACATCGTAGTAGCAAGAGGGATAGCGGGCTTGGGACATTACGAATTACCAGCTCTATACATAAGCACCCCTATGAGGCTCTATCCTAATCTAACTGAACTGTTAGATAGGTTATCTTTTCCTGACAGTCATGAGGAGGTGAAAACCAACCCTCATGTACACAGAAAGGGCCTGGAGAGTCAAACCCAGGAATCAGAAAAGAACCTGGGCAAAACAAATGCTGTTCCTAATGGAACAGGCCATGGGGGAAGAGGAGAGGGCAGATGGCCACCCTTGTGTGCAGCACGTGGGACAGGGCTAGGGGTGGTGGGGGATGCTTGTGAAACAAAACCAGGACATGGCTGGCCTGCAGGCACAACAGTAGCACTACCGATTGCGAAGCCGTCAACACAGGTTTGGGAACGAGCCTGAGAAGATGGAGGGCTGGCCAAGGGAGGAGGCTTGAGCTTCCAGAGGACTGCTCACCATCTCTGGGGAGGGAGGGGGTTGAGGCCTGGTGCTTAGCTGACCTCTGGCGGAGGCCAGAGGTGTGGCAAGCATCAGAGCCATGATTGAGGGGTAGGGGCATGATGGATGTTGGCAGTTGCACCTTGACGTCTGGGTGCACATCATGCCCCCTAGAACAAGGGAAAATCAGCTCTCGGAGCGCTGGTGCAGACCTCGTGACTCCCGTCTGCCTTTCCTGCCATTGGGTGCCCGACAAGAAGGATTTTGGGGTGAAGGGCGCCACCTCGTACCCACCTGGGGGGTACAGCCACGGCTCCATAGGGATTCACCCGCAGGATCAGGTAGGTGGAGATGTGGGGAAGACACCATTGGCGACTCCTGAGGACGCGGAGCTCCGAGAGTGGGGGAGGAGAAAAATATGAAGTTAAAAAAAAAAAAAAAAAAAGCAGGACATGGGAAGGGGGCACGGAATTAGTGGGAAAGGCAGGGGTGGCCTCTAAATTCAAGCTCTCTGTCCACCGTGGGTACGCAGGGACTGGCATCCACAACCCCTGTCTTTAGGGGTCATGGGCCTGGGGAGGGGAAGGGTGATGTCCACTGGGATGGGATCACCCTGGCCCATGCAGCCTCTAGCTGGATGATGGAATGTACAGGTCATACGCAGGGATTTGGGGTGTGCCCGTGGATGACGGTGTTACTGGTGTGCTGCTGTCTGTCTTCATTAGTGATATTGCAGAGAGGCTGGAAGGGAAGGATTGCCTGTTTGCAGATGACCCCAAGATTTGCAACAGGGTAGACACTCCTGATGGAGTGGAGAGAATGAGAGGTGACCTAGAAAAACTGGAAAAATGATCAGAAGAGTGGCAACTGAGGTTCATTGCGAAGAAGTGCAAAATCATGCGTCTGGGCTGCAGAAACCCTGGGGACAGCTACAGGATTGGGGGGGAGGATTACTGACAGTCGCCAGGGAAGAAAGAGATTTGGGGATTCTTATTTCAGATGACCTAATGGTAACGAAGCAGAGTACAAAGGCTGTAGGGAAGTCCAGTGGCATGTTGGGGTGCATAGGAAGGGGCATCACTAGCCGAAGAAGAGGTGGTACCACTATACAGAACACTGGTGAGGCCTCATCTGGAATACTGCATACAGTTCTGGAGACCGCATCTTCGGAAGGACATAGTAAGTAAGTAAAACTTTATTTTTAAAGCACTTTTCATAGCAAAAGCGCTGTACAAACATATTAAAACAAACAGTTAAATTAAATTAAACAGTCATATTTAAAATCATTCAGAATAAGCTTTAAAAAACAAATATGTTTTGAGCTCAGATTTAAAACTTGAGACAGTCAGGCATTCTCTTATCCGACGAGGTAGAGAATTCCACAGGGAAGGGGCAGCATAAGAAAACGCATGTACCCAGATGTCTTTAACCGTACCCTGGGAATCTCTAGCAATCCCTTGTCGGCGGATAGGAGTGAGCGGGAGGGGCAGTAGGGAGTAAGAAGATCTTGCAAATACTGGAGTCCCTGTTCATGTAGGGCTTTATAGGTCAGCAACCCGAATTTAAAGGTGATCTGCCACTGAACCGGCAGTCAGTGCAGTCCGCGCAGCACAGGCGTAGTATGACTAGATCTAGACATACCAGTCAGAAGCATGGCTGCCGTGTTCTGCACTAGCTGCAAGTGGTGGATATCAACCCCTGGCAATCCGAGGTAAAGGGCATTGCAGTAATTAAGGTGGGAGGTGACGAAGGCGTGGACCAATATGGGAAGGTCAGCCTGAGGAACCAGGTGTTTCACCTGGGCGATATTCCTAAGATGATAAAAGGAAGATTTGACAACGGCAAGCACCTAAGATTTCAGGGTCATACCGTCATCAAAAATAACACCCAGGTTACATACCCAGTCTGAGGTCAAGAGCTGGACACCATCAAGCCATAAGCCAGACAGAAGCCCAGCCCTAGGACCCGCCTCAAGGTGACCTGGGTCCACAACCAACACCTCAGTCTTATCCGGGTTTAACCTCAGCCAACTAGTGCTCATCCAATCTCTGATCTCAGCTAGACAGTTGTTAAGCACGGAGATTGCATCTTCCTGTCTGGGAATAAAGGACAGATACAGTTGGGTATCATCTGCTTAGCAGTGAAAACCCAAACTGTATCGTCTAATGATCTCTCCTAATGGCAGCATATAAACTGCGAACAACAGGCCGCCAAAATGGAGCCCTGCGGTACCCCACAAGACAGGGAGAAGGCGTCAGAGGAATAAATTCCAGTGACAACCCTGTGTCCTGCCTGTAAGGAAAGATTGAAACCAATGTAGATATGTTCCAGACAGTCCACAAAGAAGCTGCAGGCACTCCAAAAGCATACCATGGTCCACAGTATCAAATGCCGCAGAGAGATTAAGAAGGATTAGAATAGTAGGAGCCTTTCAATCTCTTGCAATTAGGAGATCATTTAAAACTCAGACCAGGGCGGTCTCAGTGCTATGTCTTTTCCTAAACCCAGGTTGGAGAACATCATAGACACTGTGATTTGTAAGAATGTCATCCAGCTGCAGAGCAACCACCTTTTCAATAACCTTACCCACAAAAGGCAGGTTAGAGACAGGTCTATAGTTAGCTAAGCAGTCTGGGTCCAGGGAGGATTTTTTAAGGAGTGGTCGAATGACCGCCTCCTTGAGGGGACAGGTCTATAGTTAGTTAAGCAGTCTGGGTCCAGTGTGGGTTTTTTAAGGAGAGGTCAAATGACCACCTCCTTGAGGGGAGCAGGAAAGACCCCCTGCTCCAAGGACTTCCAGACAATTTCAGCAAAGATTGGGCAGATAACATCTACACAACCTATTAATAGCGGTGTAGGGCCCGGATCCAAACTACAGCTGGTTGGTCGTACAGTCTGGACAATCCTCACAATGTCCATGAACTCCAGCCTGCTAAAGTCAACCAGACAACACGGGCACTTGCCACCTCATGCCAACTCCCAAGAATCCCTAGTGGGAGAGCTAGGCCGATATCCAATGGAAGCGACCCAGAGAAGGGTGACAGAAATGGTACGGGGCTTACACCAGAAGACATATTGGGAGAGATTGAAAGACCTCAATATGTGTACACTGGAAGAAAGGAGGGAATGGGGGGACATGATAGAAACTTTCAAGTATCTTAAGGGCATAAACAAGGTGCAAACAGGAGGCACCTTTTAATATAGGAGTGGCACAAAAACAAGGGGGGAATGAAATGAGATTGGAAGGGGACAGGATAAGGGGAAATGTGAGGAAGTTCTTTTACACAGAAAGGATGGTGGATGCATGGAATAACCTACCCCAGGAGGTAGTGGGAGCATCAACAGTGGGAGGATTTAAACATGCATGAGATAAGGCCGGCCTGCAGGGGCAGAGCGCCTGTCGGCGATGCCAATGGCCCGGTTTCGGGAACGGACCTGGGATGTCAGAGGGCCAGCTGAGGGGAGAAGGATTGAGCATCCTAGGAACTGCTCTCCTTCTCTAAGAGGGAGGGGGGGTAGAGTGTCCGGCACAATGCGGATCCCTGGCAGAGGCTGAGGATACCTTCTTGCCGGTGCCATTACTTGTGGGGGGCGGGGCGGATGCTGGTTGTCATTGCACATCCCCACCCCCAGGGGGAAAAGCTAGCATAAAAATAGCATCCGCCATCTATGACACTCACTAACCCTAGCCCCAATCGCACCCTGTGGCACTTCCTGGGACCCGACCTATCCCATCGTCCGCTGTGGCCGGCTAACTCCGTGCCCCACCTTGGGGGGCAAGTCAAAGAGGCATTGCCGGTGGGCACCTCTGCCGGCACCCTTGTCCTGTCATCACTAGGATCATACTGGTGCAGTGGCCCCGTCCTGAGGGGCAGTCCAGGGAGTACTGAGTACAGGAAGATAAGTCTTGAAGTGCGAGGATGGGCCAAGGGCTGGTGGGGGCTGAGCTACAAGGTGGCTTGCAAACACACACACACATACAAAAAAAAAACATGTATGGGATAGGCATAAGGGAACCCTAGAGGTGGGAAAAAGAGACTAAAATTGATGGCCAGATAGGGACATTGGATGCCAATTAAGGTAGGAAAATTGGGCAGACTGGATGGGCCTGTCGGCCCTTATCTGCCAACAATCTTTGTGTTTCCATGGACCCAAACTGCCACTCCGTTGGGTCGTTGTATGCCATGGGGTTGCCACTGCTCACATTGTGCGGCTGACTGCAGCTCTATGTCAGACTGCACCAGCTGCTGAGAGTCAGAAGGTGCCTGCTTCTGGGCACACTGTCCTGTGGGACAGTACGTGCTGTTTGGCGTGGGCATTGAGTGGGGCGTGCATGCACCACATCTGGGGTGGGTGGCAGGGCTTCGGTGGATGTGGTGGCATGCACAGGATGGGTGTGGGATGGCAGGGTATCCTGATGGCTTCCCACATCCACCCGTTGTGCAGGACGGGTGGTGTGGAAGGTGAAGGATAGGGAGCCCACCCCAGTGGTGGTTGTCCACTGGGACATTGCTGTTCCTGGCAACACAGTCCCATTCCCCAAGGGTGTGACTGTCAGCAGGTGTGTCTGTACTGTAGGGCACCACTGGTAGGACAGGGAGGTGTGGGGGGTCAGGGTTCTTGAGACCCCCCGGGCAGCTATGGCCTCCAGGTACTAATGTGTTGGTACATATGTACCCTCATTGCTGTTCTCCATTTCCTCCACAAACAAGTTCATCAGGTCCTTCTCCTTCTTTGCCATCATCTCTGGGTGGTTCACCTTGGTGGGTGGCCCAGCCTCCTCCTTCTCCCTGGATGATTTATCCTGCACTGTAGAGATAGGAGTGCACTGTTAGAGTGTCACTGATTACACATTAGTCAAATCCCAGTGATGCCTTATGCATGCCCCAGCGGTCCAGTCTCTTTCGCCCATGGTCATCATGCAACTAGTGACTAAAACACAAACCACACTGCACCTATACTGGCCACATAGCTACCCATGGATGTGGCTCACACAGTGGCACAGACAGCACAAGTGGCAGCATGCACCAGCACACATGGCAATCACCTCAGCAGATGTGACACACAGCCTGCGTACACGAGCAAATGCCAGGGTATCTGTGCAGGGAAGTACCTGTCAGGTTGTCTGTGGCAGACACTGCTGTGCTGGACACCCGGGTAAATACAGCAGAAGCCCATGTCACAGAGCACACTAGGCTGAAGAAAGCACACAACATGAGTGCTATGGCCATGGCTGCAGTGTGCCTCAACACCTGTGGGATCTACACGTGTACCCATGCACACACTGATGTGCCCCAGCATTGTACTTACATGTCTGGAAGGACACAACCTGGGACTGAAAGCCACCTCCAGAAACCCCTGCCACCACCACCGGCCGCAACATGGAAGCCACCACCTCCTCTGCAGGGTAAAGTGGTCTTACAACTGCCGATGGTCAGTGTCCACTGTGGTGAGCTAGCCAACTGCCAGTCATTATTTGCAGATATATTTCAGTCATATTTTTTTGGTGTGATTTTGTTTAAGTTAAATGCTACAAAAAAATGCCCACTGTTACTGAAAGGTCACAGGAAGAGAGAAAAGGTCTTGCAAAATATGTGACATTCCTATGTGACCCAGGAAAACAACTACTAGCTAAGAAGCTGAAAATTACATTTTCAAAGGGGTTGGAAGTCCCTGGTTAGCTAATTGATATAATAAAGTTTCAAGATGAGAGACGCTATCTCCCTTGTCATAAACCTTTAAGATTAAAAGGAGAAATGGTTTTAGACAGGAGGTGTCAGCAAGGTTACCACAAATTACATTTTTTTAGTAGTGCCGGGAAGTGGTGATATGAGGACCCAAATAAGGAAATAAATAATAATTTCTTAAAATCTAGAAAGAGCAAGAAAGACACCTGCTGGCCGATAGAGGAGGCCACCAGCTATAAAGTAGAGTTTTTTTTCCTGCAGACTGCTAGCGGGACTATTAATACCCCCTGTAAATAGCAGCTCATGGCAGTGCACTTTGGATACTCTCCTGACAAGACACAGAACAACCTGCCAGTGGCTAAAAAGGAAGAAAGGAGTTTTCAGACTTTTTATTCTTCCGGAATACAATTTACTACAAACTTAAATAAAGCTTTAGATAACAGTTATAGTGCGTTTTATGTATGTTTTCCACTTTTATTTGTTATTCTGTGACAACATTTTCTAAATCTTTTACTTGTAACTGTATGATTATAAATTAGGTATTTTAGTAAAAACATTTGTTATTAAGAAAGCCGCCTGAGCAAGGTTTTTAGTTTTGTGTGTGGTTGTGGGACGTTTAATGATAATCTATAACTAAACTGTTATTGCTAAAGGGGTGTCACCATAAGCTACGAATCAAACAAGGGTCCATACAGGGAAATCTGGGTAAAGACAGGGAGAATATGGAAGTCTCAAGGAAGAGTCTGTAGGGATTTAAGCCAGGTTATTGCATACGAACATACAAAGAAGCCAGCAGAAGAAGGCCATTTTGTCTGTCAAGTCTGCTCATATTGTAGAGTCCACAGCTTGAGCTAATATCCCTGCCCTCCCTCCCCACTCCTCCTATCCTCCCTACCCATGATCCTTACCTTACCCCTATGCCTATCCCAGCCTCTCTTAAAACTGCTCACTGTCTTCAATGAGATGACCTCTTTTGGCAGCGCATTCCGGGTGTCCACCACACTCTCTGTGAAGAAGGGCTTCCTGACATCCCTTCTAAACCTCCCACCCTCCAGCTTAAGACTGCACCCCCTCGTGTTATGATTGCCACTCTGCTTAAAGAGACTCATTATCAACCTTATTTATCCTTTTCAAGTACTTGAATGTACCAATCATGTCCCCCCTCTCTCTCTCTCTCCTGTCTTCCAGGGAGTACATGTTCAGTGCCCTCAACTTCCCCTCGTATGCCTTGCCCTGCTGACTGGGTATTATCTTTGTAGCCCTCCTCTGGACCTACTCCATCAGGTTAATGTCCTTTTTGAGGTGTGGGGCCCAGTACTGAACTGCATACTCTAGATGCGACCTTACCAGTGACCTGTACAAGGGCAGTATACCTTCCCCTCTCCTACTACTGATCCCCCTAGCTATGCATCCCAGCATCTTGTTTGCATTTCCTGCTGCTTTCTTGCACTGTGTGGAATGCTTCAGATCACTAGTGATCATCACTCCCAGGCCCTTCTCCTCCTTGGATGCAGATACTTGGACTCCACCCAGGTAGTACTCTGTCCTAGGATTCTTGGCTCCGGTATGTATAACTTTGCATTTCTTGGCATTGAAGCCAAGCTGCCAGATCCTGGACCACCTCCCCAAGTTTTCCAGATCTTCCTGTAGGTCCTGTATCCCTCCTGCCATGGAGCTTGGTGTCATCTGTGAATAGGCACATTTTGGCCTTAATGCCATCCCCAATATCATTTTATTTTTTGTAACTATAAGTTTATTTAAATTCAGATCGGCTCTATTGATCAATTAGACAATATAAGTTGTACATATATCTGATAACAATGATCTTAAAACTACAGAAGATGTAATCATATTCACTCTAACCATGTTCCCTGTATAGATTATCATCAATAATGTTTAAAGTTCTTAATGTTCCTCTAAACTGGTGGGTCTGTTCTGTTCTACACTCTCTGTTTGGGTGAACACACAAGAACAGTCAAATAAGAACATTAATAATAAATAAATAAATAAACAAAACAGGCTTAGTTTATATCCATTCTCAGTATTACATTAGATCTTATATTTGGACAAGATAAGTTTTAAAATTCTTTTTTTAAGACTCTATGTAGGGACCACAACCTTCTCTTGTATATATTGGTGAAAAGAGGCCCATATTTGAACAGACATCTCATTTTGCAGTCTCAAGTTACCAGTGATTTGTTCCATGCCCTCTAGTTGGGTCATTTTGGCCCTCCAATCATGTTCTGTGGGGGGAAGTGGAGATAACCATCTGACATTAATGCACTTGAGCGCCACCGCCCTCCTTATCTGTGCTAATTTAACAGATTGTCTGGCCCCACTGAGCAAGGTTGGGAGTCCCAGGACCAAATCTTCCCCTGAGAAGGGTATTTGTAGGCCTATGATTCGTAGTATCAGATTGTGTACCTGCCTCCAAAATGGGAGAATCACTGGACAGCCCCAATATATGTGAGCTTGTGTTCCTATTTCTCCACAACCCCTCCAACAATGTTCAGATTGGTACCAATTGAAGTGCTGTAGTAGTGGGGGTGAGAAAATATCTAAAAGCAATCGTCCAAAGAAACTCTCGCCATGTGGGGGAGCTAGTTACTTGCCATCCCCGACTAAATCTTTTGCCTCAACTAAACTGTGAAATAGTAATATTTAAGTCTTTTTCCCATTTGAGCTTAATCTTTTCTATTCCTGACAGAAGGTTGTGAAGTAATAACTTATATAACTGGGACAGGGAGTGGGTTTTGCCTTTAATTGTTATACATCCATAGAAGAAGTTTTCCAGGTCAGTTCTGTCCCTGTTTATTCTCTGAATTCTATTAGGAGAAGATAGGTAATGGCGGACCTGTAGAAATCTAAAATGATCCTGCTTCTGCAATTTAAATTTATTGGCTAATTGTGCAAAGGATAGAGGGATATCATTTTCTATACATTGGGCAAAAGTAGCTAAATGTCTTGTGGCCCACACTTTATAACCAGCATCTAACCTAGGTGGAGTAAAGGAGGGTTCAAACCTTATCAAGGAAAGTGGGCCCAGACCCTCTGGAGTGTTTGTAAGCTTCCTAAGTTTTCCCAGAATTTTCAGAGAGTGAAACACCGGGTTCCAGTCCTGGTTTTGGGTTCTAGGTTGTAATGTATTGGTGGGCAGAGCACAAAGTACCCAATCTTTCAGTGATTCTTCTTCTAAGAGATACCAACCCAAGTCTATTCTGTGTTTCGCCCATGCCCACAATTGTGTCCCTCTAGCTGCTAAGAAATAAAAATAAAAATGTGGGTAAGCCAAACCTCCCTTTTCTGTCGGGGCCTGCAGTATGTTCTGGGCTAATCTTGGGCACTTGTTATTCCATATAAACCTCTGGGTCACTTTCTGCAGATTAATCCAGAAGTCTCTGGGGACCTGTAAAGGCAGGGTCTGGAAAAGAAAGAGAAGCTTAGGCGGGATGTTCATCTTAATAGTTTGGGCTCTACCATATAGTGTTAATGGTAATATTTGCCATCTGGCTAAATCTGCCTGTATCACCTGAAATAATTGTAAATAGTTGTTCTTGTAAAGTAAAGTCAGATCCACTGAAATCTTAATCCCCAGGTACTGTATACAATTTTGTTTGCCCAGGTGAATGACAAAAATGCCTTAAATTCCCGGGAAGGGGCACCACTCAGAATGAGAACCTCCAACTTTGAATAATTAATTTTGTAGCCCGCTAACTTACCGTATTCTGCCAATTTGGTAATAAGGGCGGGAACTGAGGTCTCAGGCTCCCAGACAAAAAATAAAGAATCATCAGCATGGAGTGCAATTTTTTGAGAGTGACCCCCAATCTGCACTCCTTTGATAAGAGGATTTGCTCCGATGGCAACTGCTAGTGGCTCCAAGGATAGTGAGAAGAGCAGTGGAGAAGGGGGTCAGCCCTGCCTCATCCCTTGCCTTAGGGGAAATCTGTCGGAAAGATGGCCATTTACCTTGATTCTGGCTTCTGGAGTCTGATATAGGGCCCTGATGATGGTTACAAATTTGTCTCCCAGACCAAATCTCCGAAGAGTCTCCTCCAAAAATAACCAGTCTACTCTGTCAAAGGCTTTTTCCACGTCCATACTAATGGCTAATTGGAATTGTTTTCTGTACCTTTGAGCTGAGATTATATTTAGAAAATTGACGTATATTATCTTGTAGATATTGGCCAGAAATAAAGCCTGTCTAGTCACTGTGTACCAGGGCCTGTATTCCTTCCTGTACCCGAGCTACCATAATTCCAGTGAAGATCTTCGAATCCACTGGGAACAAGGAGATGGGTCGATAAGAGCTGCAGTTCTCCGGATCTTTACCTGGCTTATGGATCACAGATATTTGTGCTTCCTTCCAGGATTGAGGGGCTGCCTCCTCTCCCCACATCAACTCATTAAATGTCTCTCCTAACAGGGGGAGCAATATCTCTTAGAATTCTTTATAAAATTCCACCACATAGCCATCCATCCCCGGAGCCTTGCCATTTTTTAACTGCTTAATTTTCTGTAGGATCACCTCCTTGGTAATGGGAGATTCCAACTTTAATATCTGCCCATTTGTCAGATTAGGAAGTTGGAGCTTGTCTAGATAATTAAGCATATCTTCTAAATGCCTCGGTTCCCTGTCTGCTTGGTAAAGAGTCTCATAACATTTCTTGAATTGGGTGGCGATTAAGGTAGGGGAAGTGATCGGGTTTTGGGTCCTTGAGGGCCATAGTTTAGGAATGCTCTAGAGCATCTTTCTTTACGGATTCACCAAGCCAATAATTTACCCACCCTGTTACCTTGTTCATAATATTTTTGTTTGGAGTACCAAAGCTGGCCCTCTATCTGTGCATCTAGAATTTTATTAAGTCTGACTTTTATTTCATTCAACTTTTGTTTGGTCGCTTGATCTAATGTTCTCTGATGGTTCTGTTCTAATTGAGAAATTTGCCTTTCTAATTCGACTCTCCTGAATTTTTGATCTCTTGTATCTGGCCGCATACTTGATAATAATCCCTCTCAAATAACACTTGAGGGCATCCCATCTAACCTCTGCCTCCGTATCCTCCAGTGGATTGTTTTCCAAAAACTCTTTTGTGGATCTTTAAATTAGATCTTTAAACTCACCATGTGTTAGAAGGCTTACATTTAAGCGCCATATTGTCTCTTTAGGGATAGGAGTTAGCTCCATCTCCAGAGAGGCCGGGGCGTGATCGGATAGGGTAATGTTACCTATGGCTGTCTTACAAAGATGCTGCAGGCTGTTAGATGAAATTAGAAAGAAGTCAATTCTAGAGTACATCTTGTATTTTGGGGAAAAATAAGTATAATCTCTTGCATGTGGGTTAGTAAATCGCCAGGCATCAACCAGGGATAACTCTGTACATAATCGAGATAACATTTTACTTGCTCGGGCTGGGCCTATTGCCTTGGAACCAACTCTATCAAGCTGTAAGTCTATGACTGAGTTAAAGTCCCCTTCCACCACTATCAGACTGTGTGAGTCTGAAACAGATTTTGGAAGGATTTTGTTTAGAAAAAGTATTCTCTCTTGCTCATCATTGGGGGCGTAAAGATTTAAGAAGGTACACTGCTGGCCCTTATACTCTCCTCTGATCCTCATATACCTACCCTCTGGTTCTGAGTCTACCTGTGTAACATGTAAAGGGATGTCCTGTCTTACTAATACAACCACTCCCCACTTGTTGGAATGCTGTTAAAATTCAGCTACATAGACCTCTCCTACCCAACTTCTATGTAATTTTTCATGCTTCTCTGCATTTAGGTGTGTCTCCTGCAAAAATGCTGTCCATCCTGTTTATCCGCCATCAAAAATGACTATAGAAATGATAAACCACACCCTGCTCCCTGGAAAAGCAAGTCATCTACAACCTTCCCTGGACTCATTACCCTATGAGAAAAGGGAAAAAAAAGGTGTTATGTTTGTCAGACTGAAATTTCTTCTGTTTTTTGTGAATCTAGGATATTAACTAGTCCTGAAATAAATACTAATAGTTGGAGAATGACTGGTTGGGCTAAAATCATTGCTCCTTCATCCTCCTAGTGTCCAAAGATAGTCACTAGAGTGTGGCTTTAACCAAGATTCCTCTGTCTCAAGGTGTAACTAAAAGCAGTTATACAAGTGTAATTAATTCACTATATTCATCCTGTTCAAGTTGTAGTTTCAGACTGGGAAAAGTCCATGCGTGGGGCGGATGGAGCATCGTTGGGCTGGGGGATTCTTTTAGAACAAACATGGTCCCACACTGCTTGCGATTCCCATGAGCGCACTGCATAAGTATTTTTGGGCCCCTTCAATTGCCAGGTCTTCCAAACTTCAGTACCATCTGTTGATCTAGCACCCTCTTCCAGAACTGAGACCCCATGTTTTTTGGCCCAGTTAACTGCCTCGGAGATTTCCTGGTAGCATTGCCATCCTTCAGAAGTATTTATTTAAATTTTTGCTGGGTACTCTAGATGTGCCTGATAGCCGGCCTGTTTGAGCGACTTTACCACCACATAAGATTTCTGCCTGCGGGCAAGAGTCCTGACTGAAATACAAGCGGACATCCCCAAACAGAACTTGCTTCTTTACCCATGTGGTACGAAGAATTTCCTCCTTGATCCTGTAGTCTATGAAGGCCATAATTACTGAGCGTGGTCTCGCTTTTGGATCCTTGGGCTTTGCTGTGAATGATCGGTGAGCTCGTATCAGTCCCAGGTCCCTGCTCCCCTCCAGATTTAAAATTTATTTTAAAAAAACATTCATAAATTGAATCATTTGGCCCGATTCAATGCCTTCCGGGAGACCATGCTGGCATAGGTTATTCCGCCTATTGTGGTTTTCCAGATCTTCCAGCTGCTGTTGTGAGGCTAGTTCCCTCCGGTGTAAGTCCTTGAGGGCTGTATTGTGGCTGTCCATGACTATGGTGTATTCGGAGATTGTTTCTTCAATCTGGGAAGTTTTCTCATTAAGATCCGCTAACTGCTGTCTGTCCTCCATGGCTCTTTGTTCCAGTCTGCTCAAGGTATCACTAATTTGTTGTAGCGTGCTGCAGATGGTTTTGGATGTGATAGTAAAACTTTTCTTCAGAGTCACATGAGGTCGTTGGGGTTTGAGCTATTAAATCCGCTGTCTCAGCATGAATCTTGGCCTGCTGTTGCGTTCCTGGATTGAAAAATTTAAGTTTAGGATGCTGCCCACTCGACCCATCTTTGTGTTTCATTTTAGGAGGTATCATGTAGTCGATGATACTGTGCTTTCCTGACAGGTTCTTAATTTTGGTGGCTGGATTCTGGCAGAATGTTATAATTTGGGTCTAGAGGTCTGAATTCAAGCTACCATTCCTCAGGCAACTGGAACCGGAAGTCCCCCAATGTCATTGATGAAGACATTGAATAACACCAGCCACAGCACCAAGCCCTGTGGGTCCCCACTGGTTACCTCTCTGGTGCCAGATAACTCTCCCCCACAACCACCCTCTGGGTTCTGTCCCTCAGCCAGTTTTCCACCCATCTGGCCATCTTTTCCCCAACTCCAAGATTCACCAACTTCCTGATCAACCTTTTGTGGGGCACAGAGTCAAAGGCCTTGCTGAACTCAAGATAGAGGATGTCTACCACTTGGCACATGTCTACTGTCTTAGTGACACAGTCAAAGAAGTCGATCAGATTTGTTTGACACAGTTCCCCCCCCCCCATGAACCCATGCTGCCTCTCATCCTGGAGACCATGCTCCTCTAGATATTCCACCAACCTTTCCTTTTGTATGGTCTTTATGAGCTTGCCCACAATGGAGGTAAGACTTACTGGTCTGAAATTCCCTAGATCATCCCTGGGACCGCTTTTGTGGAGGGGGCACTACATGTGCTGTTCTCCAGTCCTGTGGTACCACACCTGACTCTAGTGAACTATTAAATAGGTCTGCCAGTGCCCTTTCAGCTTCTCAGCCAGTTCCTTTAGTACCCTTGAATGTACTCTGTTCGGGCCTGGTGATTTGTCCACCTTCAATGCCAGCAGACACTCCCTCACGCTATCCTCCTCTGTCACTACATCTGTGTTCCCCTCTTCCCCGGTCCTCTTTTCCCTCCTGAAGGCACTGGTCCATCCTTCTCCCTGGTGAGAACAGAACAGAAGTATTCATTTAGTATCTCTGCTTTTCCCCCATTATCCTCCACCCATATCATGCCCGTGGGAGAAGACAAAATCAGGGTTACAAGGCTATCCTGAAGAGATTGTAATGCCTGGATCTTCCCCCTTTGTGTAACAACCAAGAAAGGATTCTCATTTGGCAACAAGACTTGGGACTGGTATTGTACCCTTATTCAGAGTAAAGAGGGAGCCCTGAGACCCCGTGGTGGGTGTTCAGTCAAGACCTTGACGAGTATTCTAGAAGGACACGAAGAGGGTATCCCTGTTTTCCCCCTCCCCCTCACGGATTGCACTTGGGGGAAGGCACTGTGAGCTCAGTGGACCTGACCTTCAGGAGTGGGTCTGTGATATCTACCACCAGTTGCACATTGTGCATGGCGCCATGCAGCCATATCTTTTTTGATATGATGCTGAAGGTCTCTGAAGTGCTTGCGCACCATGTCCAGTGGTCAACCTCAGCAACTGACGCCATTGACTGCTGCAGTGATCTCCTCCCACACTTGCCTGACAGCAGTATCTATGGCACGGCATCATGTTGGCAGGGACTTCCTGGATTTGTATGCCTCGACCAGGGCTTTAAGCTCCTCACAGGAGAATTTGTTTTCCCACAGTCTCTCTTCTTGACCAGAAGCACCTGTTAGAGAAGGCTATGAGACCGTGGTCAGTGCCTGATGTGTGAGTAGGATGTGTGTATGTGTGTGCGTGCGCACGTGCTTTCCCAATATCAACCACCATTGCAGTATTGTTGTGTACCATGTACCTATATTGGGGGGGTCAGAAAATGCCCACTGCCAGCCTGTCATAGGCCACTGTTGTTCCATGCATGGCCAATGTGGAGCACCATACAAATGTTGGTGTGTACGTGGCACATACAACCCAACCAACATCATGCAGTGGACAGGCGGCAACATGCCAGGAGCACAGAACCTACCCTTACAGATGTGGGAGCAACACGTGTGTGCTGTACAGACCTACAGTGTTGATGTTCCTTTGCAGCCCACTGCCATGGATAGTGTCCTGCACTGCAGGTATATGATAGATAAAAAGGCCAACACAGGGATGGTACCTGACACCATGGTGCCTATGAGTGCTGGTTTAGCCATGAAAGGGCATGGGGCATTAACGCGGTTCCCCCACAAAACATGGTCGCATACATGTACAAGGACCTTGTCATCCATGCCCTGCAATGTGTGTGTTGTCAGCTGAACTCTACCGCTGGCATGTGGGTTTCTCTGGACAGACAATGTGAGAGTGATAGACACTGTTGAGGCGGGATATTCTTTGACAGCAGCATCCTAGGTTAGGTAACACACACACTGTTGTAATATATTTTCTGCCGCATTACTGGCAACCCATGTTCCTGCACTGTGATGTACCCCCCCATCAACAGGTGTTATTATTTGTATGGCGTTCAGAGCACCTACCTGTGCCTGTGGATGTTGTTTCCTGTGAAGAGATTTTTCTCCTGCAGTGTCCAGGTTGCAGTTCCAATGTGCTGTGTGTGTGTGTGTGTGTGTGTGGGTGGTGGGGCTCTGGTCCCCTTTAAATAACCCAGGCAATTTCAACATGTAAATGTATGCATATCAGGCTATAATGATATGCTAATGTGTTGTTTGGCCCACTGACTGCCCAGTGAGGCTTTTTTGCATAGCCTAGCTAAATATAGTAAATTTGCCCACTGTGCTAAATGGTTTTGCACTTGCACATTGTGCAATGCACCACTCAAATGCACAGCACAATGCAGTTTGTGCGTTTGCACAGCGCAAAAGGTGCAAATTCAGTGAAGTCATGATGTAGCCAGAGGTTCGGTTAATCCATTTTTACTTCTGTGAGTCAAAATGTGGAAGTCATTCCAATTTTGTGGAAGTCAAAATACTTTCTAGATCCCACAATTTGAAAGCCAGTATTCTAGGAAGGGTGAATTTATGGATGTTCATACAAACATTACTGGTAACATACAATTTCTTTTAGAAAAATCCATTATTTCTTAGTTTCTGTGCATTCAATTTTGGAAACTGTCCAACTGTTTTTACATTTGAAAGTCAATGTCTTCCTACCCCTTTATTTTTGAAGTTTCTGCCTTATTATTTGGAGTCACATACTCCCAAAATTCAAAGGCGTTTGATACTTTGGACCACGGCATCCTCCTGTCCAGACTAAAAACCTGTGGTGTGTCGGATTTGGTGGTAAATTGGTTTCGAAATGATCTTGCTTCAAGACAACAGCAGGTAACTATTGGGGAGTGGTCATCTGATTTGGAATTGATTGTCTCAGGAGTTCCTCAAGGATCCATCTTGGGTCCTATATTATATAACTTATATATGAATGACCTGAGATTTGAGCAACAGGGGGTGCATTATCATCTTTATGCTGATGACACAATTGTATATTATGTTGACCATCCAGTGTAACTTATTCAAACTGTATTGCAGCAAGCATTTGATCATCTGCAGGACTTTTTACTTGGATCTAAATTAATTCTAAATGAGAAAAAATCACAGGTAATGGTGTTTTATAGGGGTAATGGGTCTAAATTGAAACAAGAAGGATTACAAATCAAAACCTATTCTGGGGGTATATTACAAAAAGTTGATAATTATAGATACCTAGCGGTTTATTTAGATGTAAAACTTAAATGGGATAGTCATATAGATAGTATTTTGGCAAAAGTGGGAAAATGTTTGGGCTCATTATACAGAGTAAGAAATAGTATGTCATTGGAAATTAGGAAATTAGTAGTTACAGTTGCGGTTTTACCCATATTAGAGTATGGAAATTTGATTTATATGGTGCCATAAAGAGCAATTATATAAAGCTGATGTTATGTATAATAAATTAATTAGATTTGTATTGGGTGCTTCAAGAATGACACATAGAATGGATATCTATAAAGAATTGGGTTGGTATACTCTAGCCCAAAGACACGATATTAGTGCAATCACACTTATGTCAAAATGTATTTAAGGAAAACTCCCAAATATCTGCGAGTATTAATATAAAACATACAGCAGTGGGCTTGCGCTCTGCAAATAGTTTAGTTGTTCTCCAAAACGAAGAACTGTTTGGGGGGATAATCATTTCTTAAGTATGGGACCCCTTTTATGGAATAATTTGCCTGGAAAGTTTAGACCCATTGATAGGGATTTCCAATTGTATTTAATAAAAGAATGGTTTATAGATAGATAATATTGATTTCTGTAGAGCACCCAGTTTATCTAAAATATATTTATAACTAGGATAGCAGTCTCTCAGACTAGTTTTTATTTAGTATTGACTACTTTGTTAGTCGAATTTGGTTTATAAGATATATGTATATGTATATGTTGATAATTGGGATTTGTGTTATATTTATTCACTGATGTATGTCTGTGTTATGGTTTATGTTTTTCTTTTATGTATAAGTACTGGAAGTGTAACTGGAATTGGTACTCTGGACCTCTCTGTAAATGAGCTTAGGCTCAGTAGAGTTATCCATATTCATTATTTTATGAATAAAAATTTTACTACTTTTACTAAAATAGACTTAGCTGAATCCCTTGATATAGCTGTTTGCACTGCCCATTTGCTATATTCAGAGCTGTTTTCTGCACTGGGCATTCTTTGCACTGCACTCTGGGCTATGCTTGGCACACCACCATTTGCACTCTATATTCATCGGTGTTTACCCACGGGCTAATCTTTTGAATATTGCGTGCATAGAAACATAGAATTTGATGGCAAATAAGGACCACTTGGCCCAACTAGACTTCTCATTTCCCTACCTAATGGATAAGCTGCAGATCCTAGTTAACCAACAGCCTACTTCCTCCTACCCCCCCACTAGAATTGCCTTATGTCTGTCTCATGCATTCTTGAATTCCCCCACTGTTTTTGACTCCACAACCTCCTCAGGAAGGTCCATGCATCCACCACCCTCTCCATGAAAAAATACTTCCTCACATTACCTCTGAGCTATCTTCAAATTGTGCCCCCTTGTTCCTACACATATCTTTTTCTGAAAGATGCTACCCTCTTGGATTTTGTTGATTCCCTTGAGGTACTTGAAAGTTTCTATCATGTCCCCCCTCACCCTCCTTTCCTCGAGGTTATACATATTAAGCTCCTTTAGTCTCTCTTCATATTTCTTCTGGTGCGGACTCTGCACCATTTTGGTTGCCCTCCTCCAGACAGCCTCTACCCTGTCTATATCTTTGCAGCGATGGGGTCTCCAGAACTGCACGCAGTACTCCAGATGGGGTCTCACCAACTGTCTGTACAGAGGGATAACAACTTCCTGTTTCCTACAGGTGATGCCTCTCCCTATGCATCCCAGTATCCCCCCAGCCCTCCTTTCTGCCTTCTCACATTGCTTGCCCACCTTTATGTCATCTGATATAACTACCCCCAGGTCCCTTTCCATTTTTGTTGTTGTCAGTATCTCACTGGCCATTGTGTACTCTTCCCCTGGGTTTTTGTTTCCCAGGTGCATTACTTTGCACTTCTTTGCATTGAATCTAAGCTGCCATACATTTGACCATTCCTCCAACCTTGCCAAGTCCCTTCTCATCCTTTCCACCCCAACTTGTGTATCAGCCCTGTTGCAGATATTTGTGTTGTCTGCAAAGAGACATACTTTTCCTTCCAGTCCCTCTACACTGTCACTTAAAAAGAATTTAAAAAGGACCGGACCTTTACTGAACCCTGTGGTACCCCACTAGTAATCTCCCCATTCTTCACTGTGGACTCCATTTACTATTACCCTCTGTGTCGTGTTGTCCAGCCAATGTTTTACCCTGGCTACCACCCTGGGACCCACTCCCAGGCTGGCTAGATTGTCTACTAATCTTTTGCGTGGGACTGTGTCAAATGCCTTGCTAAAGTCTAGGCAGGCCATGTCCGCAGCCCTTCCCTGGTCTACTACTTTGGTCACCCAGTCAAAGAAATTGATTAGATTCGTCTGACATGACCTTCCCACTGTGAATCCATGCCATCTTGGGTCCTGTGCCCCACTGGCCTCTAGGTACTCAACAATTCTTTCCTTCAAAAGTGATTCCATCACTTTCCCTACCACTTAGCTCAAATTGACAGGTCTATAGTTTCCTGCCTTTGTCTTGCTTCCACTTTTGTGAAGAGGAATCATATCCACCCTCCTCCAGTCCTCGGGTACCACACCATCGTCCCATGATTTGTTAAAAAGGGTAATCAGTGATGTTACTAGTTCTCCCCTTAGTTCTTTTAGAACTCTGGTGTGAATCCCATCAGGCCCCATTGCTTTGTCCACCTTCAGTTTTAGGAGTTCTTTCAGAACCCTTTCTTCTGTGAAAGGACTGATAATGACCCACCTATCCAGAGTGCTTCTATTGACTGGATTAGGTACCTCCCCCTTCTCTTCTTTTGTGAATACTGAGCAGAAGTATTCATTTAGTATCCTTGCTTTTTCACTGTCCCTCTCTGCCCATCCACCCTCCTCTTTATTTAGCCTCACTATCCCTCCCTTTGTCTTTCTTCACTCCCTAATGTTCCTATAAAAGGTTTTATCCCCTTTTTTAACTGAGTTGGCTGTCTGTTCCTCGGTTTGGGCCTTTGCTATTCTGACTGCCATCCCCGCTTCCTTCTGCTTTAATTGGTACAGTTCTCTGTCCTGCTCCTTCTGCGTTTCCTTATACTTCCTGAATGCTATCTTTTTCTCCCTAACCTTCCCCACCACCTCCTTTGAGAACCATAGTGTTTTTTTTCTTTCTTTCATTTTGATTTGTTTATTTGCTTCACACAAAGGCTTGTTGCCTCAGTTTTGATGTTTCCCCACTTTTGTCCACCCCTCCTTCTTGCCTGTTTGCTAGTGCTTTTCTGAGGCACTCTCCCATTTCGACAAAATCAGCCCTCCTGAAGTCCAGTACCTTCACTTTTGTATGGCTTGACTCTACAGCTGAGTTTATCATGAAACACACTGTTTGGGGGTCTCTTGTTCCCAGATGGCTTCCCCACTTCTAGATCTGAGATCCTCTCTCCATCCCCATTTGAGAGTACCAGGTCTAAGATTGCTCCCTCCCAAGTGGGTTCCAACACTAGCTGTCTGAGGCATGCCCCCTTTAGGGCATTGAGAATAGCCCTGCTCTTGGATGTGGCTGCAGCAAAGGTGCTCCAGTTAACATCTGACATATTCATGCCCCCATCAACAATATCTCCTCTTTCTCTGCCATCCTAAGGATGCCTTCTATCATTTCCTTGTCTGTTTCCTCCCCCTGAGACGGGGGTCTGTATACAACCCCTGTGCGGACTGTGGTGCCATTTCCAGTCTCCAGGGTGACCCACAGTGCCTCCTCTCCTCCCTGTTTACCCTTTTAGTTCCATTGCTTTGATCCCTTCCCTACATAGAGAGCTACTCCTCCCTCTACCTCCCCTGCCCTCCTGTAGATTGTGTACCCTAGTATGTTGACATCCCAGTCATGGTTCTCTGTGTACCATGTTTCTGTGACTACCACGATATCCAGGCATCCCTCTTCCATCAAGATCACCAGTTCAGGGAGCTTGTTACCTAGACTACAGGCATTGGTACTCACTACCCTCCATTTTTTGATGGCCTTACCCCTTTTTGCCCCATCCCTGTCCTTACTGCCTTGTCTTTTTCTCCATTTGCCCCTGCCCTTCTCCCTATCGACTTCTTTATCTTGGTGTTTACCTCATTAACTACCCTGATTTTTTTGGGGGGCTAGAATTTCCCTTCTCCTTTTCAGTGCCTCCCCCTTGGCTAGTTTAAATGCTTGCCAGTGAAGCATTTAAACCTATCACCTAGGATCCTGGTTCCCCTCCTGGACAGATGCATACCATCGCACCAGAATAGGCGTGCATCCCTCCAGGTGGATCCTCAGTGAAACCAAAACCCTGAGCTCTGCACCAGTTTTTCAACCACTGATTGGCTCCCATGGTGCAGAGCACCCTAGTCTCATCCATGCCATAGACAGGCAGCACCTCTGAGAAGGTTGCTGTGTGTTCTACTTGTCTAAGGCCCCTCCCCAACTCCACAAACTCCTCCTGCACTGCTCTGATCCCTTTCCCAGCCAGATCATTTGTCCCTAGGTGGACAATGACATCCAGTTCCCTCCCCTGTGCAGCTGGTCCCACGATCCTGAGGATTTGCGCTCTGTCCCTCCAAGCTGTGGTGCCAGGCAGGCACCTTATCTCTCTCTCCCCACCCTCCCCCAGTTCTACCCTCCTAACAATGGAGTCCCCCACCCAGAGTTGTTTCCTTCCCCTGTGGGGTCCCATGCCACCCTCCTGTGGGTCTCCTTTGTGGAGGTTCCCTGCATCCTCCTTGGTCTCCACTGTGGGCGCCTCCATAGAGAAACCACACGTTGCCAGAATGGCATGAGAATTGTGGAGAGGTACAACTGGAGGGATGCACCTCTGTTCCACCACCCTCAGCCTCCCTGAGCCCACTGTGGTCCAACCATTCCTCTTTATTGGCAACCTCTGAGGCAGTAGAGGTGGCCCTAGTGGTCCCTGGGTGGGAAAGGAAGTCCCCTGAATCCTGGCCAACTCAGCCTGGAGATGAGCAGTCCCTTCCCTCAGCCCAGAGAGGTGCCTGTAGATGGGACAACACCGCATCCTCCAGAACATCTCCCAGAAGACTGCTGCTCCACAGCCGCTGCACTGCACCACTCCCATCATGTCTTATTTGTGGCCCCTTAACAGTTGTTTTGTATACTTACTCTTTCCTCTCTCTTTTTGTTTATTAATTTATTTATATAATTTTTTTTTTCTCCCTACATTCCTACTGCCTCCGGGCCCTTAAAGCTCCTGATCTTTCTGTTCTGGGACAGGAAGTTCCTATATTCCTCAGTAGTCTCCTTCTTACTTGCTCAGAGTCAGACCTCCAGCAGCTGGGGGGATGGAGAGCTACTATTTTCCTTCTTGGATGGTGAGTCTTTTATTCCTCTGTGATCACTCCCTTCTTGCTCCCAAACAGGAAGTTCCTGTTGTCAGTCAAATCCTGTACCTATAAAAGTAGAACCAGCTAAGGGGGGGTGGAGGGGACGGACGGAGGGTAATATAGTCACAGTAAAGTTCTAACTGCAGCTCCTTCCTCTTGTTGTTCTCAGCCAAAAGCTATCTAGGTCAGTTTTTAAATGCAAACACCTGGCTTCCTTCTGCCTAAGTCACTCCCGCAATTCACAGTTTCTTTCTTCATCTAGCTAACTGCACAGATAACAATTCCTTCAGCCAACTCAGTCAAAAACACTGACTCTTTTTTGTTTTTTTGTTTGTTTTTACCCTAAATTGAAGTTCCCAGTAGTAGAGTTCTAGTTCTTTAGTCCAGTAGAGTAGTAAAGTTCTAACAGCAGCTCCTTCCTCTTGCTGTTCTCTCGCACTGGGCTGTGGGCTAGTGCTACCTGCTGGGCATAAGGCAAAGTTTTGAATATCGGGCCTCTGATGTTTGATATACTAGATATTGATAATGGTATTGGTCAGATTGCCACAAATTAACCCATATATGATAAGTCAGGGAAAAGATTTGAAAACCTGAGAAAAAGAATGTTTAAGCCCTGGTCTCTTTTCTAACCAGTAATCAAGCAATCCCTTTATTAGAGCATTTGAGAGTATAGTACTTCGTGAAATAGCTGACTTGTTTAAAAGCTTGCCACCATTTGCTGCAGGAATTTGACTAGAAATCAAAGTTACGCTTTGAAGGAATTGAGATAAAAAAAAATATTATTATTAAACCTGCAGACAAAGATGTCAATATTGACATCTTAAATGAAACAGATTATGTAAAATGTGTCACTGACCTCCTGAATGATCAACATAGTTATACAAGGCTTGATCAAAATTCAACAGACATCTTTGAAAAAACTTATACAACTCTTAGAATGGGGCAGGGCTTTGGAGTACATAACGGATGATGAATTTTTTTTTTGTGTTGATTCCCCCATTCTACCCACCTTATATGCCCTGCCGAAAATAACATAAGAGCTTGGAATCACCCCCAGGATGTCCTATTGTGTCAGGGATAGGATCACTTACAGACAATCTGTGTACATTTTTGGATTTCTTTCTTAAGGAATGTGTTTCAGGTCTGGGGTCCCATCTCAGAGACACAATGGACGTTCAGTGAATTTAAAGGGGACAGAAAAGCGGTGCTAACTGGCAGTAGTTAGTAATGATCAGGGTTATCTCAGTTATCAGGTCACACCATAGGAACTTCACTGTTGGTGAAGGGGAATCCACATGGAAGATTTTCAGCAGTACAACTGGGGCCGTCCATGCTGTTGACTTCAGTTGACGTCACCAAGCCTATAAAGGTGTGAGCAGCCTCACTCCCTCCTCAGCACTTTCCTGCCATCGACTTGCATGCATGGGTCTCCTCGGAAGCTCTGATGCTGTATTCACGTCATTTTTCACTTACGGCTTTTTTCTTTTCCTGAATCTGCTTTTGTTAAAAAGATTGCTGTAACTTGTTTATGTCGAGAGCTAATCCTTCAACTTCTCTCTTCCATCGCTGCCACTGTGGAAAGAAGATTGCCTCCACAGACAAACATTCTCTCTGTGTCTTCTGTCTTGGGCCTGATCATGAAGTTTCTGACTGTGAGCTCTGCCAGAAGTTTGACCAAACAACCCTCGGGATGCAAAAAGGCTCTTACAAATTTCCTGAGGGATCAACAGGTAGCCAGTTCTGGGCAGGGGGTTTTCTGGGGTCCCAGCCTCTTAGTCATGTTGAGCTCCCAGGTCTCCAAGGCCTGAGACGGATCCTCAAGGAAAAGTCATAAAAAGACAGAGATCATGATCGCTCCCCCCCCCGTGGCGATCTCGTTCCCTAATGGCCTTTTTTCCTTCATCTGGGGGATCCTCCACTGCGGCTGCACTGACGCAGAAAACTGCTGTCTAGATCTCTGTGCCCATCAGACTCATATTGACAGCTAATCTGCCCGACTCTCAGGGCAGCCATCTGTCGACCTCCAGGTCATCAGCCCCTGCCTCGTCAATGACAGGCTCGTCATTGATGACTCTCCTGTCAAAGCCTGCCTCTTCTCCCTCCAGGGCTACAAGCTGTTTGGGTTATTAGAACCCAGCAGTTGGGTTGTCAACACCTGGGCCATTGAACCCCCCCATCCACAACCACCATTGACTTGAATGAAATCCTGCTTAAATTCACTAATGTGCTCATACAGCAGCTGGGCACCTTTAGGCCCCTCTTACTGATGCCGTCTATGGCAGCTTCATTGTTGATGCTTACCCATTGGCCACGGGAAGTACCCCATGAGCCGTTAGCGCATCCAATGCCAGACCTAGAGGTTGAAGAGGTCAGTGTTGAGGAGGAGTACCACCCAGACCTCATTCTTTCTGATGATGAGGAAGAAGGGAAAGAGATCCTGCTATCTGACAGATCTACTGCCTCCTCTGTCAGTTAGGACTCAGTGAAGCATACTCCCAGGTCTCCTCCTGAGGACCCCACATTTTTAATGTGATGAAGCAGCTGTCCTCAGTCATGGGCTTCCATTCTGAGGAAGAGGATACCACTATCATGAACCCACTCTTAGGGGCCAGGTCCACTGTGCTTACAGTGCCCACTCCTAAGTGCAGTCTGTGACAGGGGGAACAGGAATACCCTCCTCGAGTCCTCCCAGAGTGCTTGCTGAGTTCACAACTGAACACCTGCCATGAGGTCCCAGGGCTTCCTCTCTCTAATCTGGGTAAAGATACAGTACAGTCTCAGATCTGTAGCCATGTGAGAACTCTCCTCGGTTGCTGTACTGAGGGTGGGAAGACCCAGGCATTATGAACTCTTTGGGATTTGCCCTCATAACCCTGATTTTGTCCTCTCCCATGGGGTGTACTGCAACTAGTTCCCCCTTACAGACTCCTCCTGAGACCTGTGTATCTCCCCTATGTAAAGGTACCCAGACTTCCCTTTTTAGGATCCTAGTCTTGGTAGCAAATGATGGCACTTTAGCAACTACAGGTTGGTCTCAGAATTGAATAAACCTTTTTTTACCTCTACACATACAAAAATCACTCACAGGCAGTTTTAAAAGCAAAATGCTTTTACTAAAATCTAAATGACTATCATACAAACTTTACAAACAAAGGATTTAGGAATGTGGTTACAGAATAACAAAAATAAAGGTGGAAATATACAAAAAAAATGCACTGTAAACTTTTAGCTGTCTAGTTTCTACCTGGTTTGTGGATGATCGAAGTCCAGAGAATAAATGGGTTTGCAAAAGTTTCAGTCCTTCTGTAGCATTCACTGGTTCTTCAGTCTGGCTTGGTATATGACAGGAAGAGTGTCCCATGAAAAAGTGTGCCACATGCCCTGCTCTGAGGGCTTTAAATACCCTAGGTTCAGGCAGTCTGTAGCCTTATCTTCTTAGGTCAGTAAGGGTCTGTCTTGCTGGGTCCAAGATTTTTAAGTGAACCATATTATTGATTAGTTAGATTCTCTTACAGTTCCAACATCATTTGATCTTCCCTCATCCCTCCTGCCACCTCATAAAAGTTTATTTATTTATTTATTTTATTGAAATGTTTCACCAGGAATGCACACCGAACAACAAGTTGCTTGTCTCCCGGTGCATCCTGGGGAAGGGGCTAGAGAGAGTATTACAATAATAAGCCAGATACAATAACAAGCCAGTTACAATTATAAGCCAGTTACAGAGTGAGCCAGCTACAAATACAATACACATTACATACATAAGTGCATATACTAATTCAGAGTATACTTCATAAGCAATCTACATCATGCTACAGAAGGTTTGATATGCATTTGAGTTGCATCAGTTATCAAAGCAAAGCTAAGTGCTGGGGATAAGGTGAGTGAGAGAGGCATACACGTAGGATGGTAGGTGAGGAGTTGAGATAGCAGGGAGGGAGGGACAGAATGGAGAGGAGGAGGGAGGGGTGGATGGAGGAACTGGCAGCCAAGGAAAAAAGGATTTAGACAAGACACAAGTAAAGAGGGGGAGCTGAGGGGGGCTAAGTATGAGAAGAGCAAGTACAGAAACAAGGATAAAGCTTCTGCTGGAAGAAATAGGAAAAAAGAAGGGAAGAGAGGGGATTAAGTACGAGAAAAGCAGGAGCAGGATGAGGAGAGGAAGTTTTTGAGTGCTAAGGAGAGGGAGTAGGGGGAGGAGGAATGGTGAATTTGAGGGGGTAGGAAGTTCCAGAGTTGAGGGAGACAGTATAGAAACATAGAAACATAGAAGTTGACAGCAGATAAGGACCGCAAGGCCCATCCAGTCTGCCCATTTCTTTTTTCTACTTTATAAATGTGCCATCGGCCTTTGCTCTGTCAGTGGCCTATCTACTCATAGTCATTTGTATTGCTCCCGTATGCCTATCCCATGCCTGTTTGAAGCCCTGCACTGTATTCATAGCCACCACTTCTTGTGGTAAGCCATTCCATGCATCCACCACCCTTTCTGTGAAAAAGAATTTCCTCTATTCCCCCTTAATCGGCCCCCCTCTAATCTCATGCTGTGTCCTCTTGTCCTGCTATTTTTCTTATATTTAAACATGTTAGACTCTTTCACCTTGTTAATGCTCTTAAGGTGTTTGAATGCCTCTCTCCCTCCTTTGCTCAAGGGTATACATATTGAGCTCTGTTAATCTGTCCTCATATGTCTTCTGATGCAGTCCCTGCACCATTTTGGTTGCCCTTCTATGGACTCCCTCAATTTGGTTAATGTCCTTGTGAAGGTGTGGCCTCCAATACTGCACACAGTACTCCAGATGGGGAGCCTAACCAGTGTCTTGTAAAGAGGATTATTACCTCCCTCTTATGACTTGGATACCCTACTAATCACCCTAACACCCCTAGCCTTACCTACTGCTTTAGAGGTCTGCTTGATGATTTCAGGTCATCAGTGATGATGATGCCCAAGTCTTTCTTCCTTTATGACTGCTAGCAACTCCTCCCCAGCCTATAGGCGGCTTCAGGGTTTCTCTTCCCTGTGTGCATGATCTTGCACTTCTTTGCATTAAATCCCAGTTGCCACTCTTCTGACCATTTTGCTAGCTTATCCAGATCTCTTCTCATTCTGCCCACCCCATCTGGATCATCTGCTCTGTTGCAGATCTTGGTGTCATCTGCAAACAGACAAGCCTTACCCTCGAGTCCATCTGCAAGGTCACTAATGAAGATGTTGAAGAGGACTGGCCCCAGGACTGATCCCTGAGGTACCCCACTTGTGACTTGCATCTCTTCTGACTGTATACCATTTACCACCACTCTCTGTTTTCTGCCCATCAACCAGTTTGCCACCCAGTTGACCAACTTCCGACCCACCCCAAGCCTACCCAGCTTATTTATCAATCTTCTATGTGGAACAGTGTCAAAAGCTTTGCTGAAGTCAAGGTAGGTGACATCAACTGCTCCCCCTTGGTCCACCACTCTGGTTACCCAGTCAAAGAAATCTATGAGATTAGTTTGACAGGACCTTCCTTTTGTAAACCCATGCTGTCTTGGATCCTGTGCCCTATGGATTCCAGGTGTTGCACTATCCTTTCCTTAAGGAGTGCCTCCATAATCTTGCCCACTACTGAGGTAAGACTGACTGGTCTGTAGTTCCCGCCTCCTCCCTGCTACCACTCTTGTGAGCGGGATCACATGAGCCCTTCTCCAGTCTTCTGGGACCTCTCCTGTGTTCAGAGACTCACTAAACAGTTCTGCTAATGGCTCTGCTAGTTCCACGCTTAGCTCCTTAAGTACCCTGGGATGTATGTCATCAGGTCCCATTGCCTTATCCACCCTGAGCTTAGCAAGCTCTTGTAGGACCCATTCTTTGTGAAGGGAGTAGTGCTCATCTCCTCCCCTGTGTCCATGATGCTGAGCTGTGGGCCTGCCTCACCTTCTCTTCAGTAAATACTGAGCAAAAGTATCTATTTAGGATAGATGCCTTTACGGTCCTCTCCTCACATGCTCGCTTTCTCCATTAAGCTTAGCAATACCCCCTCTGGACTTTCTCCTTTCACTAATGTATCTATAGAAAGTCTTGTCACCTTCTTTTACTGTTCGTGCTAGTTTTTCCTCAGTTTGGGACTTTGCCTGCCTTACTACCTTCCCTGCTTCCCTTAGGGCAGTTTGGTATGCCTCCCTATCTTCATCCCGTTGTGTTCCCTTATATTTCCTGAAGGCCAGCCTTTTGGCTCTGACCTTTTCTGCTACTGTATTTGAGAACCAAAGTGGTTTCCTTCTTCTTTGCACTTCCTCTTCTGTCTAACACAATGGGATGTTGCTTCAAGTATTGCATCCTAATGCTTGCCCACTTTGCCTGTACCCCTCACCTGTGTTTCTTTTGCCAGGCTAGCTTAACTCTGTTGGCCATCTTATCAAAGTCAACTCCTCTGAAGTCCCATATTTTTGCCTTGGAATGGGATGATTTAGATGAAGTAGCCAAATTGAACCATACCATGTGATGGTCACTGGCCCCCAGGTGACCTTCTACCTGGAGATCTGTGATCCCCTTCCTTGTTAGTCAGTACTAGATCTAGGATAGCCCTGTCTCTTGTGGGTTGCTGTACCAGTATGAGAAAGCAGTCTGACCTATTTGGGTAGAGTGGCGCAGGACCGCTAGGGTGCGTGAGTCAGTGGACCTCAGTGAGTGGGTGGGGGGGGAGTGGAGAGAGAAGAGGTTAGATAAGAAGGTAGGTAACCAAGCCAGAATTTGGAGGTGAGTTTGACACAGTGAGAGAGTTGCCTGGCAGTAAGTGAGGGCAAGGACAGAGAGCGGTAGAGATCACAGTGATGTGAGCAACGGGGGGGGGGAGTCAAGAGCAAAATGGCAGAAGGAGTTGAAAAGGGTGTCCAGTTTGTGTGTAGGGAAGACTTGGGAGCAGCACTATAGAACACATCGCAGTAGTAAAAAATCTGGAGTATCATCTTTTGGACAAGCTTACGCCTAGCTGTAAGAGGGATACATCTATGGTTCCTGTATAGGACACCAAGCTTGGGGCACAGATTTTTCAGGATGACATCTATGTGTCCCGAGAAGTTGGGGTTTTGGTCCAACCAAACCTCAAGGTATCTAAATGAGGATGTGTCTTCAAAAGAAATCCCATCAAGGGTGTGGAATATGGGCAGGTCAGGAAGCTGAGAGAGTCTCTGCCTAGTGCCAGAGGTCATTGAGACTGTTTTCTTGGTGTTTAAAGAGAGTTGATGAGAGGCATGGCAGAGCTAAAGCTGGTCGAAGTCATGCTGTAATCTTGTTGCCACATCTGAGGGGCACTGGCCGAAGGTGTACAAGACAATATCGTCTACGTACATATGGATGGAAGAGGATATGCAGACAGTTGGCAGGTCACTTAGGAATATTGAGAAGAGCAAAGGACCAAGCACTGAGCCTTGTGGGACTCCAGTTTTGATGTGGAGTGGGGGGGATGGAATCAGTGATTCTGACAGACTAGGTCCTATTTGTGAGGTAGGATCTAAACCAGTTTGTAGCAGGCTCTGAGAGACTAGCTGAGGAAAGGGTGTGGAGTAACAGGGTGTGTGAGACAGTGTTGAATGTCTTAGCAAGGTTGACAAAGATGACAGATGTAATTTGGTCGCTGTCTATCCCTGAGAGGATAAAGACAGTGAGCCTGAGAAGGGAGGTTGTGGTGGAGTGATCTTTCTGAAACCCAGACTGGTAAAGGGTGAAGAAACTGGAATTGTAGAGAAAAGCAGAGACTTGGGAGAGAACCAAGTGTTTTTGGAGCTTAGCCAGGGTGGGAAACAGAGAAATTGGATGATAGTTCCCAGAGGATGAACGATCACCACCCTTGGGGAGGGGGAGGACAACAGCATGCTTCCAGAAGGCTGGGACTACATCTGCTGAGAAGGAGAGGTTGAGGATTACAGATAGAGGATATGCAATGGCAGGGGCAGAAAGATAGAAAAGCTTAGGATCAAGCTCATCAGGTGAGCGGCCTTTAGAAGGGTTTAGGGGCCTCGAGAGTGGCAGCAGGCAAGACCATAAAGAAAGAGAAAGGGAGATGCTCAAGAGGCTGGGGTGCAACTGGGAAGGGGGCTGGGAAAGGAGTGGGTGGAGGGAGAGATGCCAATAGGGCTGAGCACATGAAGTAAAGTAAGAGTTGAATTCCTGGGCCACTGCTAGATGATCAGATACAAGTAAGTTATTTATTTTGAGGAGAGGGGTAAGGGGCTATTGGGGGGAAGGAAATGGACAACCTTCCAGAATTTAGAGGGGGTGTTAATGTTATTTTGAAATGTGGATTTGAAGTAGATGGCTTTTGCTAGTCTGACAGCTTTAGTACATGAATTGCATAGGGTTCAGTAATTACAAAGTCACTAGGAAAATTAGATACCTTGTGCTTTTTCCAGGTCTGATCACATGCCCTGAGACAGACCAGTAGTTCAGGGGAGACCCATGGGAGATGGTTACCACAAACTCTAGTGCATTTAATAGGTGCATAGTGCTGACAAGTTGTAAGGAACTTACCTTTGAAGTAGGCTAGAGCATCATTTACAGTGGGAGCTGAAGTTAGAGGGGACCAATCGGTGTGGGCAAGGTCCAGAAGGTAGAGGTTTAGGACTAGGGATCTGTATGAGCGAATTTACAGAAATTTGGGGGCGGTTTGGGCCTATGAACCTTATGGATTATAAAAGTCAAGTGATGGTCACTAATGGTGTCAGGTAGGATACCCACCTTTAAGACTCTGTGGGGGGGGGGTGGTGGTAAGGGCCCAATCTAACAGGTAGTGGTTTAAAGTTTAAGAGTTCAACCGGGTGGGTTCAAGGATATGTTGAACGAGAATATTTGCATCAACTTCATTCTGGGCTTTGCTTAGTGAGGGAGACAGCCAGTTTTGGTTGAAATCTCCCAATAAGAACAGTTCACCCGTGTTGGAGTGTGATACAATAGTGGAGGTGAGTTCAGTTGCAACAGTGGAGGAAAGGCCAGGGTGACAGTAAACACCCACGACAAAGACAGGGATGGTGAAGGGCATGGAAACCCGAATAACAAGGGCCTCATAAGCTGCTGGGAGGGAGATTCAGAGAATAGTGGTAAACAGGAAGGAGGAAGAAATATACATTGCCACTCCACCTCCCCTGCCAACTCTGTCTTGACGGGAGATGGAGTGGCCAGTGATCGAGATGGAGTGATCGGGTATCTTATTACAAAGCCAAGTTTCAGAGAGGATAAGGATGTCAGGTGAGTGAGGCTACCATTGCTTGAAGGAGATCAGATTTGGGTAGTAGACGCTGAATGTTCAGGTGCAGGATTTTGAGACCTTCAGGGAGAGCAAACAGATCAGAAGAAATGACAATTCCTGGAAATCTTTAAGCACTTTTCCTTTGAAGTATAAGTGTATGATGGGGAAGATGGTTTTCTCCCATCCTGAGATTTTGTTTCACTGGTTCCCTATAATTAGCCAACCAGGGACATTCCATTCCTGTCATTTTATGATACCCTGCCTTTGAGATGTAATTTTCAGCTTCCTGGCAAGCAAGCTTTTCTCAGATCACAGGATACCAGTTTCCTCTGCATGCGACCCTTTTTAAAGCATAAACAGAAAAAAATATACAAAAACAATATTGGTCACTATGCACTACTGTGTGGAGTGGCTACGTGCCGCGTATCTGTGGCTCATAGCTACTCTGCACCCATTGCACCTCCCGCATCGAATTCTTCAATCAGGGCACGCAGTCTCAGGCACCCAATCCCCCTCGTATGTAGACAGCAACATGCTGGGGTGGGCGAGGGCATGTCAGGGGCATGCTTGCACTTCTCGCCATTCACAAAGGTGCAGGGGCACACCTTACACTGGGTAACACCCAGCTGTAAGGGATATGCTTCCTCCCAGGATGCTGCATCCAGCAGTGGTGCTGATGTGGGGGCACTGCAGATCCCTCCCACATGTCGCCTCAGCCCTTGGATCACCAAGGAGGGCTGGGTTCGGCTGACCAGGCATTCTCCTGCCTCAGGCTAGAAGTGCACATTGCACTCACTGTTGTTTTACCACACCCACCGGGTGCAAAGGATACTTTAGCAGACCGGGTCCGGGCATCACATTGGATGCATGCCTGGTCCTCGGAAATGTCCACCGTGTGTCTGCATGCTGGGGGGGTGAGGCTGTGAACAGGTGGCGGCTGATAGTGAATACCGACCGGTGCGCACTTGTCCGCAGGTGCAGAACTCCATAGGCGGGTAACACACCTCTGGCACGTATTACCCGCCCATTTGTGCATAGGGTCCATTGTCTGCAATATTCCAGCATGTGGTAAACTCACCACATACCTCCCTCCTTAGACTGAATTTATGGGAACACACCCCTATCGTATGGTAGAGTTTCCATAATTCAGTTCACTGTTCTAACTGGTGAGATAGGCCATCTGTGTTTGCATTATCCAACCTAGACCAGTGTGTGATATGTCATGTAGTAGGCCTGTAAGGCAATACTCTATCGGAGTAGGCATCCATTTGTTTTTCCCATCTGATTTAACCACACCAGGGGGTTGTGATTGGTATGTACCTCGAAGCGTCTCCCATAGAGGTATGGCTCTAATTTCTTCAGGGCTCATACCAGAGGAAGGCATTCCTTTTCAACTATAGAATATGCCTGCTTCTTCGGAAGTAACTTCTTACCAAGGTACACTATCATGTGGTCTTTTCCCTGATTAGATGTCTGGCTGAGAACTGCTCCAATCCACACATCCGAGGCATCTGTCTAGACTGCAAGTTGCCCATTGTAATCTGGACTGGCCAACACAGGGGCACTACACAGTGCCCCTTTTAGCTGTATGAAGGGTCGTTCACAGGCTGGCTCCCACTTTACCCTTTGTGGCTGTCTTTTCTTCAGCAAGCTAGATGGAGGGGCTGTCAAGAAACTGTAATTGGGCACAAACTTTCAGTAGTACCCTGTGGTCCCTAGGAAGCTCCTAACCTGCCTCTGGGTCTGGGTTTCTGGTGTGGGCCATGCCTCTATTGCCTGAATGTTTGCTTGATTAGGGTGAAGCTGCCCCCACCCCACTACATAGCCTAGGTATGCCACCTCCGCTATAGCCACCTGGCACTTTTCAGCTTTTACAGTGAGCCCTGCCCTCTGTATCCTGTCTAACACTTCCTTCAGGTGGGACAGGTGTTCCTTCCAGCTGGTACTGAAGATGGCAGTGTCATCCAGATAAGCCACTATGTACTCTTCAGTGCCATGTAACACCTGGTTGACCAACCTTTGGAATGTGGCAGGGGCATTCTTCATTCCAAAAGGCATTACCCAGAATTCAGATAACCCTATTGGAGTGATGAAAGCCAACTGTTCTCTAGCCGTGGCAGTTAACTCCACCTGCCAGTACCCTTTCGTCAAGTCAATTGTGGTAAGGTATGTCGCCCCTCCCAACTTGTCTAGTAGTTCGTCTGTCCATGGCATTGGGTGGGCGTCAGACTTTGGAACTGTGCTGAGTCCATGATAGTCCACACAAAAGCAAGTAGAGCCATCCAGCTTGGGAATGAGGACTATGAGTGATGCCCGGGGCTGTGGGATTTCTGGATTACCCCTAAATCCAGCATTTCCTCTACCTCCCTCCTAATGTCCTTTAGGATGGCCTCAGACACCTGATTGGCAGTCTGCCGTATGGGCTGTTGTGTCCTTGTGTCTACATCGTGTGTCACTAAGGGGGTTCATCCAGGCTTGGCCGTAAAAAAAAAAAAAAAAAAAAGGTCAAAGTCCTCTAAAACCTGTCTCACTTCCTGGGTCTGTTCTGGGGTCAACTGGGGCAACAGTTTGAGTGCCTCCACAGAAGACTCCCACTTGATTTCTTCTAGCAAGTCCAGGAGAGGGTCTTCCTCATCCGTCCCTTCCCCAGGACTACACACTGCAAATACAATGTTAGCCCTGTTTGCATATGGTTTCATCATGTTGACATGGTACATCCTATGGGTATGTCTCCTGTCAGGCAGTTCCACAATATAATTTATGTCATTGACCTGTTGGACTACCTTAAATGGTCCCATCCACTCAGCCTGCAGCTTGTCCTTCTGGACCAGAATTAGGAACATTACTTCATGACCTACGTTGTACGAGTGAGCTCTGGCTCTGCGGTCGTACCAGACATTTTGCTTCTGTTGGGCAGCTGACAGGTTGTTTTGGGCAACCCCCATAAGCTCCTTCAGCTTCTCCCTAAACTTAAGGACATACTCCACTATGGGAGTACCCTGGGTGTGATGCTTGCCTTCCCAGTCTTCCCGGATCAAGTCTAGGGGCCCACCAATGCACCCTACATCCATATAATAGTTTGAAGGGGGAGAATCCTGTTGACTCTTGGGGCACCTCTCTGTATGCAAACAGGTAGGGAAGGTATTTCCCTCAGTCCCTCCCACACTGTTGCAAATGCTTTGAGCATCGATTTTAGGGTACCATTAAACCTCTTCACAAGCCCATTGGCTTGTGGGTGATAAGGTGTTGTGCATTGCTGCACCACCCCACACTTCTCCCACAAACTCTTCATCAGGTCTGACATGAAGCTACCCCCTCGATCAGAGATAACTTCCTGTGGAAACCTGACATTGGAGAAAATCCCTAGCAAGGCGTCTGCCACCTTGTCTGCCCTAAGTGAGGAGAGGGTGACCACCTCTGGGTATCGAGTGGTGTAATCTATCGCCATTAAGATAAACTTTTTCCCAGAGGAGCTTGGGGTATTCAAGGATCCCACAATGTCCATTCCTCCTCTCTTGAATGGCTTCTCCACAGTGAGCAAGGGAATTAGGGCAGCTTTGATTTTACTACCCGCCTTCCCTATCTGTTGACACTGGTGACAAGACCTGCAATATTCCTTCACCTGCTGGGTGAAGTTGGGCCAACAGAAATTCTGGGCCAGTTGCTGCTTGGTGCGAGTGATGCCCAGATGTCTGGACATGGGGATGTCATGAGTGACCTAGAGCAATCGCCTACGATATCTCTGGGGAACGACAAGCTGCCTGCCCATCACCCCTCCCTCTGTCCTCACATCTTGTGTATACAACAGTCCATTGTCCCAGAATACCCTACGTCTCATGTCATCCCCTGTGTCCCATCAGATTCTGCACAAGCCCTCAGCCTTTCCAAACTAGGTTCAGTTCTCCTAGCAGCTGCAAAATCTTCACATTTTCCCAAAGCATGGGACATGTCCCCTCAGTTCCTAAACTGGGGTCCATAGCTCTAGTGTAAGGGCATTTGTTACCCCTCCCTCCTCATAGTAACCTTCTGTAGCTGTTTTGTGAATGGCTACTTGGGAAAGTCCACACCCCCATTTCACTACACTCCATGTCAGGAGTCACAGGCTGGGGAACCAGCTTCCTATTATTTTTCCACAGGGGCTTCTTTAGGGTTCAGGGAATCGCAAGTGGCCTTAGCCATCTGGCTATGGATAACCGCACACACCACCCCCTGCTGTAGATTATTCCCTATAATCACATCCAGGGCGGAGTTGTCTGCCACTGCCACTTTTTGCACCCTCTCTCCTGTCTCACCCCAGTCCAGGAGAACACTAGCTAGAGGCAGGGTTTTTCCTCCCCAATGAATCCCCTCACCGTTACAAACTGATCAGGTATAAGCTGTTCAGGTCCAACCAAATCACTTTTTACTAAGGTAAGAGGCACCCCTGTGTCCCTTAACCCATGGGTCTGCACCCCATTCACAGTAACCGGGTGTATATGCTCTCTCATGTTTACAGGCATGCTTTCAGGAAAACGTAGTGCACCCAGCTCTGTTCGAGCACAACTTTGTCCACTTTGTGCCTTTTTAGGACACTGTCTAGCAAGACACCTAGGCTGTTTACAAAACCAACAGTCCTCATTTCTTTTATCCAAGGAATCCTGTTTTGGTAACTTGGGGCTTCCCCCTTTCTTTTTTTTTTTTTCTTATATTTTTATTGCATATTGACAAAATCAGTATTATGTAGTACACTCATGTAAGGCAAATAAATGAAGATATAGCCAGGATACATCCAATGTAAAAGGTTTAGCAAGCCTATACATTTTGGATGAAGAAAGTGGGGTTATGTCAAACAGTATATCATATAATCATAAGTTTAAGTCCAGTATCAGCTGCATGCCACAAAGACTTTTGGTGATCAGTCCCAAAATGCTCAAGTCCGTTAATTTGCCAGAACACTATGTGCTGATATGATCCCAAGCCAGATGTAATTCCTCAATTTGTAGCACTTCAAAACACTAACTTTCATGCCCCAGAGCCTTACATCGGTGGTTCAAGAAAAATAACAAGAGCTAGGATCTACCCCATGTAAAACATGAGGTAGAAATAAGCAATCTCTAGTAAAACTGCGTAAGATTCAACAATTGAATACAAAAAAGGCATCAAAACAGTAACATTCTTTGCACATATAAAGCATTTTACTCAGTGGCCCAGATATTCAAAAGGGATGTGCCATGCACAACAGAGATGCCCCAGTGCAAGTACGAAAATGTGCCGTTATGCGATATTCAGTGGGAGGCAGTTGCGCCACACAAGTTGTAATGCGCAAGAGTGCAATGGTAATGAATGCACGCACAACTGTTGGGGAGGAACCATGAATAAATGACTCAGTGCAATATCCAACAGCATGTGCCATGCGCAATAGGGGAGCTAGCGGAAGTTGCTCGAAAGCGGAAATGATCCAAAATAAAAAGGAACAAGAGAGAGGTGCAAGAATGCTACAGGGAAGCCAGAGGTGAGAGCGAGGTGAAAGCAACAAGGAAGAGGGTAGCAGTGAGTGGGACTGGGCAGGAGCAGGACAGGGCACACCTGGAAAAACCAGGAACAGGACAGGAGTGGGGAGCCTGTGCAGGAGTGACAGGGAAGTGCCACAGTAGACTGAAGGCAGTGGCAGTAGGCAGGACAGCCAAAGGCGGAGGTGTACCCGGTGCAGGGAGAGCATCACAAAGGACAGCGGGGGGGGAATGGGATAACAGCTGCGAGGGACACTAGCCATGGACATGGCCAGTGCCACCTTCCAGATGGAGGCGGTAATGAGGGGTGTGAGAAGGCAGGCAGTAGGGGAGCACGGCTGTGGAAGGGCCTGTCGGCGGTACGCCCCAACAGGTGGTACCGAGATGGCACCACTTTCGAACACTACTCTGACACAGAGATTGTGGGCTGGTAACACCTGAACTGGGTGATCCTGAGGCGGCTCTATGAGCTGTGCAGTGATGAGATGCAGGCACCCACACAACGGAGCCATGCTGTGTCAGTGGAGACAAAGGTGACAGCTGTCATATGCCTTCTTCACCACAGGCACCTTCCAGAGACCAACAGAGGACACAACAGGCATAACCCAGTCAGCCACGTCATGCCTACTCACACAATTCCTCAGCGCACTGCTGCCACGTGCTGGAGAGTACATCCATTTCCCAGCACACAGGTGGAGCGCACAGCACACATACAAGAGTACCACAGGGTAGCACGTATGCCTGGCATGCTCAGGGCTATTGACTGCACTCATGTGGCCATCCGCATGCCACCTGGCCCAGATGGTGTATCTTACATTAACCAGAAGGGGTTTGCCAGCATCAACTGCCAGGTGGTGTGCGATGCCAGGGGGCACATAACCAATGTTTATGCCACGTACCCTGGGGGAGCACAAGATGACTTCATCTGGCACCAGTCTGCACTGTGCCACAGGTTTGGGAGTAGGAACATCCCCAATGGCCACCTAGTGGGTGAGTATGCACATCACACAGGACTACATGAGCAGCTGTGGGGGGGTGCATAGTCAGAGATGCCATGGGTACCGGCCTTGACGGCCCACGGCAGAGCGACGCAGACCACCATACTAATGTCCACCCTCTACACACAGGTGGCAGTGGATACCCACTCTGTCTCTGGCTGCTCACACCATACTGGCACCCCGCAACCCCATCGCAGCAATGGTACAATGAGGCACATGCCACCACTCGCAGTGTCATCGAGTGGGTGTTCGGGATGCTGAAGGCACGTTTCCGGTGCCTGGACACGTCTGGTGGTGCCCTACAGTGCAGCCCCTTGAAGGCCTGTGGGCTATTCCTGGCCTGCTGCATCCTGCGCAACATGGTCAACAACTGTGGGATAGCCGTAGAGGTCAAAGAGGGGGACAGCAATGGGGACGATGAGGACGCCGGTCCAGATGGTGATAGGCAGCCACCCCATGGGCAAAGGGACCCCTGCCTGATCCGGATGTCACAGCTGCACTGGGACACCATCACAGAGGAGCATTTTGACCAACACAGGTAGGTCACGGGGCCTTGTGCAACCACCAATGGCAAGTGCACAACCCACAGACAGGCATGGACGAACCCCAGGGGTGGATGGCAAGGGAATAGATCTGAGTGTGCAACCGCAGACGCCATCATGGATGGGCAGGGCCTAACATGACACGCGGTCAGGCACACACACACACACACCTATCACAAGGCATGCACAAGGGGTAGAAGGCACACCAACCCTGACTGCAACCCCTAGCCACACACAGGTCCACACACGACCACGCCCAGTGGCTGTCACTGTACATGTCTCAGACGCTGGGTACCATTACACACTGGTGGACAGCGCAACACAGGCATCATCATGCACACGCCACAGTGGCCAGCAGCCGGGAGGGTGTGTACATGGACCATGTGTGTGCAGGGCCAGGTACCCCACCCGTGCGTCGCACATTGCAGAACACACTGCACACAGGACAGCGTCAGACAGTGGCCATGGTGGGAGACAGGTCAGTCATGCGGCACAGTGTTATGGCTGCCACGGATGTGTGGGCAGCCCTGCCGAGACCTGCCAGCCATGCCAGGCTGACCATTGGCCTCATGGGGTGGCACCGATGGTCTCCCAGGGGTGACACTGCGGGAACACGACCGTGTTCAAGCAGGGGTCAGCAGCGCACCGAACATGCCTGCGCCAGGAGTGCTCGTTATGTCCACAGCCGAACCTGGTGTCGACATGGAAGGTGTCACACGACACCGGGAACAGGGGGTGGACATGACACTGCGCATTGTCTGTGGCGCATGGGCAATAAACTGGGTACCCAATGTGGCCATGGCAGCTGTGAATGCATGTGTCTGCCTGTCACTGGCAGCGGTCACATCCTCCCGCTGCCGGGCCATCTCTGCCAGGAGCAGACCATGGTCTCTGCTGTGCTGTTCCTCTGCCTGGTGCAGAACCGCACTGAGTGCATCCACCGCCGTCACAAGTCGCAACTGCTGACCCACAGAAGCCTGGAGGCGGCTGTGCTCATCAAAGAGGTCATCCGCCCGGATCGGCATGCTGTCCCTCATGGTGTTCCTGGCCATGCTGGGCATCACCCCTTGATGATGGGCGCTGCACACCAGAGCCATGCCGGGGCATGTCCAGATGTGCACTGACGCCGCCCCCCCGACACTGTCCCCGCCATTGGCTGACTGCTGACACTGCCCCTCCAGCCGCTGATCACCAGGGCTCACCGGTGCTGCCACAGTGGCTGCACCAGCCCCACTGGCCTGGATGCGCACCAGAGCTGCCCCACTGGTTCATACAGGCACAGGCTGGGACTGTGATGTCACGTAGGCCTCCACGGCAGCACCACCCACAGCTATGCCTGTGCCGTTTCCTGCTGTGGGACCATCCTGCAGCCCACACATATCACTGTCCGGGATGTGTGATCCATCATCATTGGTGCCGGATCCAGCACCAGTCT
Source organism: Neoceratodus forsteri (assembly GCA_016271365.2). Classification (NCBI taxonomy): domain Eukaryota; kingdom Metazoa; phylum Chordata; order Ceratodontiformes; family Ceratodontidae; genus Neoceratodus; species Neoceratodus forsteri. The sequence continues at coordinate 1,409,634,013 of CM057456.1, read as the reverse complement.
GTGTCATAGCACACTGGTGTCCATGACCGCTGTCATGCTGGGACACAGGCAGAGCCTCCTCCGCACCAGCACCACCATCCTCAGTCCGGACAGAAAGGCAGGTATGCTGTGGTCCTGACCCTCGGACACCTGTGGAGATGGATGGGCGCTCCTCTGTGTCCAGGGTATCACCCTCAGTGGACACACCTACCACCGCTGACCCAGGTAAATGCTCAGGAGCTGTAAGGGAACACAGTAGTGTTAATGTCTCCGCCCTACCCTGTGGCACTCCCCCAACCCCCCACACAGTGACAGCACAGAACCTACCATGCAGTGATAGGCTGCCACCCATCTGGAAGTCATCACCTGGAATGCCCCCTAGGGCACAACACCGCATGTTGATGGCCACCCGCTCCTCCTGTGGCATCAGGCGTGGCACATCCGGCTGTCCACTGCCGGTTGCAGCACATGCTGCCCAGATGGCAGCCACCTTGTCCTTAATCCTCCTCCTGTCCATGCTAACCTTCTTTTTGCACTCCTGCATGGACCGCTGGTGGCTGCCATGCTGGTTGATGGCACGTGCTACCTCACCCCATGCCACAGCATGGGCCTGTGGTGTTCCCCGCTGTCCGCTGAGCAGCGGTTCCCTGTTGAGGTAGGCCTCAAATAGGACATCTGATTCTGCCCAGGTGAAGCTGGGCCTCCTCCGTCTCCCACGTCTCTGTTCCTCCTCTTTCTCATGTTCAGTCATTATAGAGCCTGTGGGAATGACAGGTGTTACCTTTGAATGTGCAGTCCCATGCATCTCACACTCCACAGTCCACACTTCTAAACAGCATGCAACCCACCACAATAGACTGCAATTCCAAACAATGTCCTCTGGAGCCCCATGTCGCATTTTTATAGCACAAGGCATGCAAATGAGGCTGGGCGCAACTTTAAGTTGATGCTAATGCAGTGGCTGCACCATGGAATTGCTGATGAGCTAATTTTCATATGCTGGCTGAATATCATGCTGTTGTGCCTTGTGCAGTTGTGTTGAGCGTGCTCAGACAAAGGCGCAGCTCTGTGACATGCGCAGTAGGCACCGCACGGCGCATGCCCGGAGTGCTGACACCGGCACCTGCCACGCTGATGATGTGCTGAGCGTGGGAGGCAGTGCAGGGCGTGGCCACCACTGTGCCAGTGGCACTAGGGCACTGTTTACATGTGTGGCGCTTGTCCCCTGGAGTGCTGTAGGCGCCATGGTGCCACAGCACGGTAGGCCACTGCAGGGCGTCACACACAGGCACCCTACTGTGCTGCACGCAGGGAGTCCCAATAGCACTGTGGCGGTCTGTGCGTGACAGACCCTTGACCCTGTGGTTGACCTTTGCCCCCTAGGCACCATGTGTCCGCATGGGTGCACCCCTATCGCGCTGTTTGGTGACAGCGATGGGGAATGGCAGCACTGTACCGCACAGCATCTGCACGTGGGGGGCGTGCACTATAGAGCACCATTTTGTGATCTGGCATGCATGAATGATGGCACGCAGGAGAGCAGCAATGTGGAGCCTGTTAGAACTGGCCAGTCTTGTGGCCATTGTTGAGCCTCAAGCTGGGGCCCTGTTTGGGGAAGACCCTTTGGAAAGACCTAGAAGTGCTGTGTGGGAGGAGGTGGCAGAGGCATTGGAGGAGGCCACTGGGATTGTCCGCAGTGCAGAGCAGTGTCACCACCGCTATAGGGACCTCTAGCAGAGGGACCCAGACAGGCTGGCTCAACTACAGGCACGCGCCAGGCAAGGTGCAGTGCCACGGCCAGGTAGGTGCTCCATCCATACTTTGGTAGCATCCGTCCGGGTATTGCGGTGTGCATGTGTCCACCATGCAGGGGTGTGGGGGCCGTCCAGTGTGGGCAGTGGCGGTGGTGGTGGGGTCGCACACACTGGGGGGGGCTTTGCTACTGTTTTGTACTGATGTTCCCCTCTCCGTGTTTGCACCCTAGGCCCTGAGGAGAGACGCCGTGCTTGGGAGGCACAGTCACAGTGAGACTGTGATGATGCCCAGCAACAGGGACGAGGTGGAGGGCCCGTAGTGCAGCAGCGCCCGGCTGTTGCAGATGCAGGTGAGTGCCTTTCTTCCAAGAACTTCTGTGCATGCTGTGTTGAGGGGTAGGTGGCGGGGCATGTCCACCAGCCCTTGACACCACTGATGTGCACGCCACATGGAACACTCAGCACTGTCCTGTGGCACTGCATGTGTGGGTGTGCGTCGCTGGTGGTCCATGCATGCACCGGGTACATGGCTGTGCCACTGCCTTCGCACCACATAGCCATGTCACTGTATGGCCACGGTGGTGCTGTGTGGGACTTGGGCAGTGGGTGTGTGCAGCAGTCTGCATGGCTGTGTGTGCTTGGGTAGGCAGGTCTTGTGGACATGGTCACTGTGGTGGTCGCACACCATTACAGGGGCATGGCCCATGGCTCTATGTCATGCACAATGGGTGGGCTGCAGGGGGATGAACAGTCACACGTATTGAATCTGCTCCCTTGTCCTAGGTGAACATCACTGGATGGCCTTGGAAAGAGGCATGCAGGAGCTGCTGCAGCTGGCGTGGGTGTTCCTTGCCATACTGGAAAGATTGTAGCAGGATGGGGTCCGGAGAAGACACAATTGGAGGCGCCACAGGAGTGGAGAGTGGGACAGGCATTAGGCCCTCCATGCACCTAACCCTCTTGGACCCACCCTCACACCCCTTCTTCCCTCTCCCATTTGTTCACCCTGCGCCATGCCCGCCCCCACCTGGTTTGTGGCCCATTCCCCCCACCCTTGTAAATAGTATTTTTGTTACCTATTTTCAATACATGCATTTTGAAATGACAACTGTGGTGGTCTGTGATTTGCAGCGGTGTGCATGGTGTCAGGGGTGGTGCAGGCATGGGCGTGTGTGTGTGTGTGTCCGGCAGGGAACTGCCTATGGTGTGGGAGGGGGACTCGGTCACTGTCTGTGGTTTGTGTGTTGTTCTCTGTGCACTGGATGCCTATGTACAGTGGTCCACGGTACATGCACTGTGTCCATGGCGCCCCATCAGACTGTCCATGGCCTGTGCAGCTGACACCCTTGCATGCCTGTGCTGTGCACAGTCTGCTGGCATGTCAGTAGTGGCTGTCCATGCTGGACACCCCCTGTACCCGGCACAATGCCGGATTGCCTCCTGTCACCGGTATGGCGCACGTCTGCCTCGGGTGGCACTATGGCCTCTGCTGTTGTTGTTGTCCCCCCTCCATGCTGTTGCTTGTGTCTGTTGCAGGGGATGTGCTCCAATGTCTGTCACTTGTGCCCTGGCCGCATGCTGGTGGTGTACAGATTCATGGTGCATGCGCAGGGTGGCTGGTACACCTGTGCCATGGAGGGGTGCTAGCCATGGGTACACAGCTGCTGTGGCTGCACGCCAGCGGGTTTGTTGCCCTGCTACTGTGTCCCTGTGTTGGTGTGCCCTTGGGTATGGGTGGGTGTTTGTCCATGCACTGTGTTGCATCCTGTTTGGCACATACTTCCATGCACCACTGTGGGCATCTGGGCTGGCTGTTGGGGCCAGTGCTGGGATGAGGTGTGTCCTTGGGAGGGTGTAAAGGGTGCTGTACTGCTGGTGGTGGGGTCTGGGGCAGGCCCTGTCGCACACGGGGTACCTCGTGTACCGATGCAGGATCAGTCTCTCAGCTGTACCTCGGGGGGGCTATGCAGGGCGGCACTGTGTCCGCAGTTGTTGCATTGGTGGCTGCTGCCACCCACTGCAGGGTGCTCATGGTGGGGCTGCCTTGCATTGCTCCATGGTGCACAGGGTTGCATTGTCACAGTGGGGGTGGTTGCATGCACGGGGTGATATGCACTGTTGGGCATTGCTCCTGGGCAGGGTGTCTGGGGACTGCTGTGCAGGGTGCGTTCTGCATTGGTGGGATGGTGTAGCACGGGGTGGCCGGACCTCCTTGTGTTCTGGTCACAGCTTGCCAGGGAGTGTGCTGGGGCACCATGCCCCGGCTGTGGGATTGTTGCTGGTGTCCATGGGCTGGTGGTTCTTCCAGCTCTCCTCAGGTTGTGCGGTTCATGGGGTGTGGGGGGCGATGTCTGTTCTGCTGTGTGCTCCTTTGCCCATATCTTCCATGGGTGGTGAACCCCTGCATCCTGTCCCTGCGCATCCCTGGTTGTGCTGATGCACTGCTACCCTGCTCCACTGTGCATCCCTGGTTGTGCTACTGCACATCAGACCTGTGCCACTTCACATCCCTGGTTGCACCATGGTGCAGTTGTCACAATATTCAGTTGTGTTGCGCAAGTGCATCTTGGCCTGCGCAGTGTTTGAATATCGCGCCTGTTGTGCATAGGCGCACTGAACTTGCGCCTGCTATTACGCTACTTTGTGGTGCAGTTTGAATATCTGGGCCAGAGGCTAGAAGCAGCCCCTTCTAATTAACTAAACAGTGGGAGCCTTACTACAGAATGCCCCATTTTCAGGTCTCCTCATCCGAATCCTCCAGCTGGCTTGAACCTCTAGCCTCAAACTCCCTGGCTGTTGCTTCAGTCTTTCTTCCAGCTTCCAGGGGATTCATGTATTTAAATGTCTTTCCACCATAATAAACCCAGAGTTGGGCTGGCATCAAAAGAGAGTGTATTACCCCGAGAGTCCTGAGTTTAGCATGGACTGCGTCAACTTATTTTTCTACACGCCCTCATTCCGTAGGAGAGATTGGGAAACGTGCAGTGTGGCCCCTTTGAAATTAAGAGAGCCTGTGGATCTTGTGGCCTGAAGAGGGATATCCCGACTGGCTGCACTGGCTGTCACCAATAGGACCATTTGAGGAGCATCCATTTGAGGTCCCGCTGCACGAGGTGTGATTCTGTAGGCCTTGTGTAGTTGACCCGCAACTACCTAAGGGTGAAGTCAGAGTGCGTCAGGAATTCAATTCTGCAGAAAACACAGAAGGTTGTCCTCTTCACTCCCTTCCAGGATCCCAATCAGCCGTACATGGAAAGCCCTATTTGCCTTCTCCAACGCCTCCAGACAGTACCGTAATTGTGTGTTCTCCTGCACCAATTTAGATGTAGCAGTCAGGACTTGCATGGTGACCTTTTCAGCTGTGGCTGCTGTCTGCGATGCGGCTTCCACCTTTACTCCTTGTTCGGCAAATCGTTTTAAGATGGACTCCACTTTCAGGTCAATCATCTGCATAGAAGCTTGCAGCGCTCTCCATGGGGGTTCAGGCCCAGCCGCCAATGCCGTGAACGTAGATGCAGCCTGTATGTTCCCTTGTGGTGGATTTTTGTTGCTGTCCCTGCTGGCTTTCTGCATGCGCCCCATTGCTTTATTTAGACTTGATCTCTTCAGGATAAAATTCTCTATCAGATACTGCTGCTAAAACTTATATCAAATGCATTTGTATCGAGAAAAGTCTATTTTAAAGCTCTTGCAGCACAGCGCCGAGCTAAAGTGTGTCTGGTCTGGGGATAAGCTCAACAGCGGCCCCCCCGGCTTCTCCCTTTCTGCAGAGGCAGTGAGGGTTTTAGCTGCCCTGAAGGTGTACTTTTACCTTTCTGCCCTGCTACACCTGCCACCCCACTTCCTTTCAGAGCAGGCCTGCTCCTGGCATAGCAATCCAAGAGCTCAGCAGCTTGCTCTCGGTCCTCTAGCCAGGATTTCAACTCTGCTGGGCAAGCCCAAAAGAACTACTCTAAAAGTACAACCTCCTCAATGTTCCCCACAGAGTCTGCTTCCACCCCCCATCAACATTTTAAAAACTGACGTTGCTTCGTGGTGACTTCTTTAAAGCTCATGTCAGGGCTTTTCCGGAATTTCCAGAATTTAACGTTGTAGGCCTCAGGAGTCAGCTCATACTTTTTAAGTAAAGCAGTTTTAGGTTTTGCATAGTCTTAGCTGTCCTCATTATCCATTTGGCCTAGTGCCTCATGCCCTTCACCAGTAAGTAACAGGGATAGCTGGAAGCTCCAGGACTCCCTGGGTACCTTGGCTTGGATACAGACCCTTTCAAATGAATTTAAAAATACATCCGTATCCTCCCCCTATTTAAACGCAGCTATTAATTTGGAATTTAACTTATACCCCAGCCCTGGAGTTTCAGGTCCACTCCTGACACCTAATTTGTCTGGTGCTGGTTGTTGGAGTCTTAGCCTTTCCAGTTCAAACTCTGTCTGGCACTGTTTTTCCTCCCTCTCAGCCTCATGCTGGCACTGCTGTTCCTCCACCTCTCTCTAGTGCTGTCATTCCTGCATCTCCAGTTGGAACCTCTTCTGCTCTCTTTCTTGCTGGGCTTTGAACTTTCTCTGCTCCAGCTCCAATTTCCTCAGCTCAGATTGTAGCCTGATCCCTTCTAGCTCCAGCTCTGTGGTAGCCTTCCCCTGGTGCTGTGGCTCTGGGTTCCCTCTGGTCTTGCTGTCCCCCTCCCTGGGACTGGACACTGCAATGTCCCCTGGCACCCACATGCCCAAGGTCTGGTCCCTTTCAGTCACTAGCTGTGACTCGAGGTTTGGGGCAACCACTTGCTCATTGGCTGCCACAAGAGCCTCCACAAGGTTCTTTTTGGTTTACCCCTTGTACTGGACCTATCTTTCCTGACACAACTACGTTAGGTAGTCTGCAGTGTAGTTACTGTAGTTGTAAGCCATCTTCTTCCCCCCAACTAGTGCTACACTTACACTGAAAAAAAACCCAGGGTAGGGAACTTTATACTGTAACCAAATTGGATTTTTTTCCCTAAATCTCTGCCCTGTTTTGTGTGTGTATTGTTTTCAGTTTATCAATCTGATACACTGGCCTTGAATACAACCTCTATGCCTGTGCCACCAGTATCTCCCAGATCGTAACACTATGCCACCAGATCTCTCGGATCCCACCACTGTACACCAGATCTGTTACAAACCCACTCCTGGGGGCCAGGTCCACTGAGCTCACAGTGCCCATCCCTAAGTGCAATCCATGATGGGGGGGAACAGGAACAACCTCCTCGTGTCCTTCAGAGTGCTCACTGAGTTCACAACTGAACACCCACCATGAGGTCTCAGGGCTTCCTCTCTGTAATCTGGGTAAGGATACAGTACAGTCTCAAGTCTTTAGCCAGGTGAGAACTCTCCTCAGTTGCTGTACTGAGGTGGGTAGACCCAGGCATTATGAGTTCTTTGGGATTTGCCTTCGTAACCCTGATTTCATCCTCTTTCATGGGGTGTGCAGCAACTAGTTCCCCCTTACAAACTCATCCTGAGACCTGTTTATCTCCCCTATGTAAAGGTACCCAGACTTCCCATTTTAGGATCCTAGTCTTGGTAGCAAATGGTGTCATTTTTTGCAACTACAGGTTGGTCTCAGAATTGAATAAACCTTTTTTTACCTCCACACATGCAAAAATCACTCACAGGCAGTTTTAAAAGCAAAATGCTTTTACTAAAATCTAAATGACTATCACACAAACTTTACAAACAAAATATTTAGGAATGTGGTTACAGAATAACAAAACTAAGGGTGGAAATATACAAAACAAACATGCATTGTAAACTTTTAGCTGTCTAGTTTCTACCTGGTTTGTGGATGATCAAATTCCAGGGAATAAATGGGTTTGCAAAAGTTTCAGTCCTTCTGTAGCATTCACTAGTTCTTCAGTCTGGCTTGGTGTGTGACAGGAAGAGTATCTCATGAAAAAGTGTGCCACATGCCCTGCTCTGATGGCTTTAAATACCCTGGCCCAGATATTCAAAAGGGTTGCGCCATGCGCAACAGGGTTGCGCATGCGCAAGTCCAAAAATGCGCCATTCTGCGATATTCAGCAGGGAGGCAGCATTACGCCCACTGACAACAGGTTGTGCAAAGAGCAATGCAAATGGAATGCATGCTCAACAGGAGGGAGGAACCATGCATAACCCTCGCAAGCCCGATATTCCAGTCGGGTTGTGCAGAGTTAATGCATCACAACTAACCTGCACCTGCCTGTATGAGCCAAAAAGGATCAAGTTAGGGGCCACTTACAGGTGAGCTGCTGTATTGCAGGCGCCAACACAGCAGCTGCCACCCCTGGCTGGCCCCCAACTCAGTCCCTGTGCCCCCTCACCAGCCCGATCGTGGGCAGAACGTAAAAACAACCCCCCACCTACACATCTCCCAAAGCCCGATTGTGGGCATACAGTAACATGACCCCGCCTCACACATTCTCCCAAAGCCCGATCATGGGCATACAGTAACATGCCCCCACACATCTCCCAAAGCCTGATCGGCATACAGTAACATGCCCCCCCCACACTTATCTCCCGAAGCCTGATGGCGGGCATAAGGTGTATCAACCCCCACATCTCCCGAAGCCCAATCGCTGGGCATAAGGTGTATCAACCCCCACATCTCCCGAGCCTGATCGCGGGCATAACCTGTATGAACCCCGCCACCAGTGCCCGATCGTGGGCAGAATGTAAAAGCCCCCAACCCGAATATCTCCCTGGTGGTCCAGTGGACCGTAATGCCCGATTGCAGGCAGAATGTCAAGGTACAACCCCCAAACATCTCCCTGGTGTCTAGTGTCCCCCCACCCACCCACGGGCCCCTCCCCTGCTCCTCCCGCAGCCGTGCGGCAGCATCCCACCTGCCTGCCGCCGCCCGACTGACTGTCCGGTAGGGCTGCACGCCATTGGTGCAGAGCTACAGCCAATGGGCGGCAGCCTATACCGCATATGACAGTCCAGATTTGTGGAATGGGGAGCGGGTGGAGGGGCTTGTGGGTGGGTGGGGGACATTAGACACTCAGGGAGATGTTTGGGGGTTGTATCTTGACATTCTGCCCGCGATCGGGCATTACGGTCCACTGGACCACCAGGGAGATATTCGGTTGGGGGCTTTTACATCCACCCGCTATCGGGCACTGGTGGGGGTTCATACAGGTTATGCCCGCGATCGGGCTTCGGGAGATGTGGGGTTGATACAGGTTATGCCCGCGATCGGGCTTCGGGAGATATGTGTGGGGGGGCATGCTACTGTATGCCCGCGATCGGGCTTCGGGAGCTGTGTGTGTGGGGGGGATGTATACACTGATGCTGCCCACGATCGGGCTGCAGGGTGTGTAGGTCCCCGACGGCTGCTGCCTGGAAGGGTGGCCAGGCGCAAGTCCTCGGGGATCGGCACACCTACATGCTAATGACATGCAAATGGGGCCATAAATAGATGCAAATGGCCCTCCCCTGCGCCTTGCATAAATTATGGCCCCATTTGCATGTCACCTTTTGAATATCGGAAATTTGCGCATGGCGCAATGGTACTTGCGCCACCGCAAGTTTAATGCTCAACTCTGGATATCTGCAGTATGTTGTTCCATCATGCCAGTTGGGAGTTGGGGTGATATTCAAAGGAGTTGCTCAATAGCGCAACTCCTTTGAATATCACCCCAGCCACACCCCTGCACAACTATTTTGAGCAGCGCAGGGGCTTGCGCCTCAGAATGGCGCAGTTTGAATATCTGGGCCCCTGTGTTCAGGCAGTCTGTAGCCTTATCTTTTTGGGTCAGTAGGTGTCTCTCTCTTGCTCTGTCCAAGATTTTTAAATGAACCGTATTATTGATTAGATTCTCTTACAGTTCCAATATCCTTTGATGTTCTCTCATCCTTCCTACCACCTCATAAAAATGACAGTTCCTAGAAATCTAAAGCATTTTTCCTTTGAAGTGTAAGTTTATGACAGGGGACGATGGTTTTTCTCCTAGCCTAAGATTTTCTTTTACCTGATTCCCTATCATTAGCTAACCATTCCATTCCTGTCATTTTATGATACTCTGCCTTGAGATGACATTTTCAGCTTCCTGGCAAGTAAGCCTTTCTCAGATCACAGGATACCAATTTCATCTGCATGTGACCCTTTTTAAAGCATAAACAGAAAAAACTATACAAAAACAATATTGTCTGCACTATTCCAGCAGGTGGCAAACTCACCACGACCACCAGAAAGGAGCGGGTGGACTTCCTAGAGATCCCTGAATCTCTCCCAAAAATCATTCCTCCAATCTTTCCTGCTCTGTGGAATACAGCCACAGTAGCCTGGCACAGAACAGATATGGTGCCAGCTATGCCTCACAGGGCTGATGAACTTTATCATACCCCCCAAGGACTCCTCTGCTATGCGGCTTAGCCTGAGAGAGACTCAGTGGTTATCCAGGGAGCTCCTGACAGGTCTAAGGCACCTAAGCACCTTCGTTCCCTCCCCCAGATAAGGAGTCTCACAGAATCGACCCCTGGGGAAAGAGGATGTATGTTTCTTCCACTCTGGGTTTGAGGATTACAAATTACCTGTCTCACATGGTGAAGTGCCAAAATGCCAGCTGGAAAAAGCCTCAGGGCCTTCTACTATATGGCTGTGGCAGAACCGTGTTCTGCCAGTCTGATAACCCCAGTGGAGGGATGCCTTTTTTATCTTCTTCTTTTCTCTACTGAAATCTGTTATGTGACAGTCTACTATACTTTACCTTTTTCCACCCCGGCATAGGTTGGCCACCTATGTCAGTCTTTTCTATCTCTCACTAAAACTTTTTGTCTACTATTTTTATTTCTTGTTTCTATGTATCCATCCCTCACCAGGAACTTTCCAAATTCATGTACCAGGCTAAAGCTAGCTGGCAGGAATTAAATAAGGTGCATTTATGGCATTAAATGCCAAAAGATATAAAGTGCCTTTAAGGATATAAGGTGCTGGTTGAATAAAATGCATAAGAATAAATAAAGTGCATAGAGTACATTTTATGCCATCTTATTCGTGTAAAGTATGGCAGTACTTAAGTGAAGAAGCAAAAATGTTTAGGCTTTGTGTATATGGTGCAGGAATGTTTAAAATGGCAGTTAAATATAAAATAATGTCCACTTAGGTAGATTATGGATACAAAAGAAGAGGTATTATGTTTCCCTTGATTAAATTATTTTGCTGCCACTCCATTGTTATGTAGAATGTTATGCCAAAGAAATCTTGCATCAAAGCAGGAACTGTGTAAACTGAGCGGCAAACTTTCATTTTTACTTTTGCTGCCGCTCGGTATCTGTGTAAATAATTACTGATGCCCGTGTATTATTAGACTCCTGGCTGCTGGCTTTGTATCAAATATGCTGTACAATTGTGCCAGCTAGCCGGGGAGGAGTCCATGGCATGTGTGCAACCAGTCCAGACTGCTAGAGAGGCAGGCTTTCCCGAGTAATCTATGCGCTCTGAAAAGCGAGCGCTTGAAATTAAAAAAGGACTATGCTGTCCCTGAACATAAAAGCTACAGCCCAGTGTAAAAAAAAGAAATAAAAAGGGACTTACCAAAGCTATGCAGAGCCCCAAAGCAGAGCGGCTAGATAATGATTGTCTAGCAGGCTGCTGCTTTGCTACAACATAGAAAACAAATGATTTAAAGGGACTGGAACATCCCTATGTATGTAGAAATGCTATACAGTTGGAGTAGCCCTCAGAATAAGGAGAGGGCTGCAAGACAAACTAAACACAATAAAGAAATTAAACAAATTAAAGAATACAGAGACACTGCAGGTCTCTAAAGGAGCCCCATTATGTATAGATCCCTGAAATATAAATTAAAGGGCTAGTGTTCATGCTATAACAAAACAGCACATGTATGAATGAAATAAATGGTTGCACTATTTACTTATATAGAAAATAAGGTGCTGTCCTGTTAGCAAGACCTCAGGAAAGGGATTTCCTATAGAGGGATTTCCCATAAGTAAGACCTCAGGAAGGAGATTTCCTATAGAGGGACTTCCCAATTGTAAAATCTCATTATATAATAGAGGAGGAGTTTTCCTATTTAGGGACCATTCTAGAACTAATTGGATGTTGTGGGAGGGACGTTTCCATAAGTGGGAGGGCTATATAAGCCCTCTTCAAACACCAAGAGTCGGATTAGCTGCATAGCCAGTCTCACTTTCCTGAAGGAAGGTGAGCAGAAGGACCTGTGCCTGAACAGGAATTTTATCTCCAACAATAGGAAAGCTGATGAATTGTTTTGAGATACCTGATGTAAGGTGAAATAGCCTTAAGCTACTGTTTTTTTTCTTGTTCTGTTCGAACTGTTTTATTTCTATTTAATTATTTTTTCTATTTTTGCATAAAACACACTACGGGTGTGTTGTACCCAATTACTGTGTCCAGTGTTATCTTTATATCCACGTACCTGCGACAGTGGTTGATACCATTGCCAGGGCGGCCACCACGGGCATATGTCTATGCAGGCACTTCTGGCTAAGAGTATCCGGGTTTGCCTCTGATGTTCAGCAAAAGTGCTCAATGCCCCCTTTAATGGCACTAAGCTGTGTGGCCTTGATGTCCAGGATAGTATTAATGATCTGCAAGCCACAGGCAGGGCCCTCAAGTCTGTCAACTTCCTCTACCATGCAATGCAAACCAACCAAGAGTCAGAGGATGCCCTCCCTTTTGCAGAGCGCCCAATAGGCCTGGTATAGGTCCCTGGCCCCAGGGGAAATGCAGAGCCCCAGTTGTCTTCCCCACCCCTGCCAGCACTGGAGCTGTGGCCAAGTGACCCAGAAATCATGGAACAGCCCAAGCGGCTGGCTCCACCTCTGCTTAACTCCTTGCTGGATCCTCATCTTCTGATCCCAGAACAGGAGGCAGTGGTCACAGCCCAGTTCTCCCTCCATCTGAATCAATGGAGAACCATAGCTTCAGATGCATGGATTCTGTAAATCGTAGAGGAGGGACACACCCTGGAGCTCATAGAACAACCTCCGGACACCCCTTCTCCACTCTCCAGTTGTCCCTCGGCTTATTTGTGTGTTCTCAGGAAGGAGGTGCAGTCCCTACTACACAAGCAGGCCATCAAACCAGTTCCCAGGCACCAGAGAAACAAGGGATTCTATTCCAGGTTCTTCCTGGTACCCAAAAAGACCAGCAATTGGAGGCCCATTCTGGACCTAAAGGACCTCAATCTGTATGTTCAGTACAAAAAGTTCCAAATGGTAACTTTGCCAGGCCTGATGCCTCTCCTCAAATCAGGGGATTGGCTCTGTTCACTGGACATTTAGGACGCTTACTTGCAAATATCTGTCTTTCCTCCTCACAGGAAGTTTCTCTGTTTTGCCTTTCAGGGTGAGCATTATCAGTTCAAGATGCTGCCCTTTGGCTTGTCCTCTGTGCCGCGAGTCTTTACCAAGTTCTTAGTAATAGTAGCAGTGACTCTCAGATGGGAGGACTTATCTGGATGACTGGCTCCTAAAGGCCCCATCCAAAGTTGTTCCATTCCTGCCAGGGTGTACCTCAGATTGCTGGGTCTAATGGCAGCTGCCATACCCACTATCCCACTGGCCAGACTCCATATGCACATTCTCCAGTGGACCCTCTGGGTACAGTGGGACCAGTACATGGACAAGTTGGATCGTCCTGTCCTGGTCTTTTCCCCAGTCCACAAGGTACTGCAGTGGTGGATTGATCCCTTGAATTTGCTTCAGGTGTTCCATTCCAGATCTCCTCCCTGCAGCAAATCCTAACCACGGATGCCTTGGGTCTGGTCTGGGGAGCACACCTGGGTCCCTTCTAGACCAAGGGCTCTTGGTCCCAGTTGGAGATCTCCTTGCCTATCAGTGTCCTGGAGATGAGGATGGTGCTGTACGCCATGTAGGCTTTTCAGAAACACGTTACTCCAGGTCAGCTGCTGGTGCAGTCTGACAATCTAAGTGTAGTATACTACATCAACAAGAAGGTGGGGACTCATACATACTGTCTATTCAGGAAGGCCTTGATAGTGTGGTATGGGGCACTGAATCATGGTCTGCCACTCTCAGCAGTCCAAGTGCCGGGCATGTTAAACACTCTGGCGGACAGTCTCAGCAGAGCTCAGTCCAGCATGCACAAATGGGAGCTCCTCTCATCCATTGCAGAAGATTTGTTTGATAGATGGGATCATCCAGACTTAGACCTTTTTGCTTTCCCACTCAAGTTAAAACTGACCAATTTCTGCTTGCTAAATCCAGGGCCTGGAGTTTTCTGGTGAGACATGTTGTTCCTCTCCTGGAGCGGGAGGTCCCTTTATGCCTTCCCTCCTGTTCTTCTAATTCAGAGGGTGCTCATCAAACTGCAGATGGAGGGGGCCAGCATGCTTCTGGTAGTCCCATTCTGGCCTCAGCAGATATGGTTCCCCCTTCGGGCCCGGTGGCACTGAGGGTTGAGGCACTGGACGCCACACCTTGCGCCACGCTGGCGACCTGAATTCAGAAATGAGCTCAGGTGCCGGGGGTCAGCAGGGAGAGGGAGAGGATTGAGCATCCGATGACTGCTCTTCTCTCCCCAGGGAGGGATCCAGGGCATCTCCACTGCATGCGGTGGAAGTCTGTGGCTCCTCTGTGCAGACATCATGGCATGTCCATGCTCAAGGGGGAAATCAAGTAAGAAAATCCCTGCCTACCAGGTGAGGCAACAGCGAACTTCAGGGGTGGCAGTTCCACATGCTCAGCGCTGGCCACAAATCCGACTCTACCACTTGGGGATACTTGGCCTTCTCTATGGGCCTGGGAGGAGGTGGGGATCTTGATCCTGATGCGAGTGTCGGGGGAGTGGTTCAGGCGGGTGGTTAGGGTCTCCAGTCAAGTGAGCGAACCTGAGAGATGCCTTGGTTAGGCAGGCTAGAAACAGAGTTAAAAAAAAAAAAAGATATGGTCCCCCCTGCTTCAGCAGCTGGCAGAGGAGCCTCCAGTTCCTCTCCCCATTTGCAGGAACCAGCTGACCCAGGCTTAGGGGACCCTGGTCCATCCCAACCTCAGGTTCCTCCATCTGGCGTGCTTGGCTCCTGAGGACAGCCATTGCCAGGTTCAGGGTCTCTAACAGAGTGGCGAATGTCATTTTGGCCACTCAGAAGCCTTCCACTCAAGCCACATATGCCAGGAAGTGGAAGCTGTTTGCCAGCTGGGCTGCCAAACATAGTTTGGACCCTTTCACCACATCCTGGACTACCTGATCACTGTCTGACTCGGATCTCTAGTACTCCTCCCTCAAGGTGCACCTTTTGGCCATCTCTGCATTTCAAGAGCCCATGGGTGACTGCACGATTGTCAGTTGAATGTCTCCCATAACTTTCTAAGGGGCATCCTGCATCTGACACCCCCAGTCCATTCTCCTGTCCCGGCTTGGGACTTGAATTTTGTTTTGGAGAAGTTGACTCTGTTTCCTTTTTGAGCCAGTCGCAACTTGTAACCTGCCTTTTCTCTCTTGGAAGGTGTTTTTATGGCTGTGGGCAGAACCTACAGATGTTTTGCTTCTTCTGTTTCTGCAATGGCCAATCGTGGCATGCTTCCGTTGGACTTTTGGAAGTATTCTTCCAAAAGTCCAACAGAGCTTTGAGCATTCCGCCATGATGAGCTGCTATGTAGTAACTGCCGAAATAGCCGCACTAGTTTGGCTGTTACTTCCGCATTCCAGGACAGGAACTGAGGCCTGCATGCACAGTTCCACCAGTGCTGCTGTCTTGGAAATGGCACAATGCCATTCATCGCAACTATGCATGCACTAGTGTCGCGCATGTGTAGTTGCATCGCCGCCACCATCTTGGAGATGGCACTTGGCAGGGCTCCTTCGCCGACTTCAGAAGCTCGCCACAGCCATTTTGGCTCTGGCTAGAATTTGTTTTTAGTTGCCATTACTTCGGCTCAAAGAATTTCAGAGCTTCAGGCCCTCTGGTGTGAGGAGCCTTATTTGATTTTTCACAAAAACAGGGTGTCTTTGAGTACAAATCCTAAGTTTCTCCCTCAGGTGGTCTCAGAGTTTACACTCAAACAGTCTAGCCACCTTCCTGTTTATTTTCCTGAGTGTGCCAATCCAGGGGGAGCACTGCTTCATATGTTAGATGTGTGCAGAACCTTGAAATACTACTTGCTTTGGACCAAGGAGAGATGAAGCAGTTGTAGGTAGAGAGGGCGTTTCAGTTTCTAAGCAATGTTTATCCAAATGGCTCATTAATTGCATAGTGTTTTGCTACAAGTATGGCAAGAATTGCCTGGTGTTGTCAAAGCTCATTCTACCATAGACTTGGCTGCCTCTGTGGCTTGTTTCCAATGGGGTCTCAGCTGCTGACGTCTGTGCAGCTGCTCTCTGGAGTACCGTCCATACTTTCATCAAGCACTACAGACTGGACATTGCTTCAAGAGCCCATGCAGGTTTTGACAGGGCTCTGCTGCAGGACCCCGTCTTAAGTTTGTGGAGAGCCCCACCCAGACTGTCTGCACCTGTAACTGCTTGTGACTCATTCCTATGGTGTAACCTGATGACTGAGATACTGTAACTCTGATGAAGATAGAACAGTTATGCAAGAACTTACTGTAACAGTAGGTCTACGAGGGGATTTCAGTCATCAAGTCTGCTTTTCCTCCCACCATCCCCTTTATTGGGGCTTCTGTTTAGGAACTGACTGGTGTATCCAGCCCTTCTCATAGGTCTGGGCACCTCTCTCTCTCTCCCCTCCCACCCTCTCGGTCCCCCATGGCTAGGACTATGCTCCCTTTGTCTCTGAGGGAAATAACTGAGGAGGGAGCTGGGCCGCTTATGCCTTTACAGGGTTGGTGACATCAACAGAAGTCAACGGTGTGGGCAGCCCCAGTTATACTGCTGAAAATTTGTGTGGATTCCGCTTCACTGACAGTGAAGTTCCTACGGTGTGACTTGATGACTGAGATCCCCTTGAAGATCTACTGTTATGGTAAGTTCTTACCTAACTATTCTTTCCTACTAAGAGAAATGAAAGGCTTGCCTCCAAATGAACCATATTTAACTGTACCGTAATAAACATTGATGTGAAAAACTGTGTTTTTAATGTTTTTCTTCTTCTTCTTCTGCATTCTGCACAGTTCTCTTCATAGAACCAGTAGTCTAGATTTTTTACTATGACACGGTATGTGTATAGAATGTAAAATTACCTTACACCTAGCTGCTCCTGCCATGTCCCTCCCTAATTCCCTCCTCTAAGCCCTGGACAAACCCTACCCCCTACCCTCACCTTCATTTTACCCTGTGCACACCCACCCCCCAAATCTCTAGCTCTCCTCCCCTTCCCAAAATTTCTTCCCCTTACTGGCTTCCCTTGATCTCTCACAGAATGTAAAGGACCCTGAATGCTCTCCTTGGGTCCCTCTCCTACCCCCCAAGGGGCTTGTATCTCTCATCTGCTCCCTTCCCCCACCTTCTTAAAGGGTCTCTGGGACACTGCTTTATCCCCTTCTCTCTGGTCCCCCAGCCCCTTGCAGAGTTCCTCACATCCTTAAGTGGTCTCCAGGGATATGACTCTTCCCCTCCCCACCTCACCCCTCCTTCCTTTTCCCCTTTCTTTCACATAAGCACTTGTTTCCTTATTAACCTGGCACTTATTATTGTCCACCTTCTACATGTTATGCGCAACACTGTTGTAACACTGTTTGTAACACCTGCCTTACAACTGTGTGTTAATGTTGACCTTGTAACTTGAATGTTTAATGTCTCATTCCAGTTGTACCCCTTTCCCCAGGTTGCACCAGGAGGTGAGCGACTTGTTGCCCAGTGTGCCTCCCTGGTGAAACATTTCAATAAATAAATAAATAACTATCAGCTATATTGCCCTATCAAAACCATGCTTAGAGTTCTGTGCACAAACAGTGACATAGTTAAAACTCAAGCTCACTGGTTCTATGAAGAGAACTGTAATAGAATGCTACCCATAAAAACAAAACAATGGAAAATTAGTTTTTCACATCCCTTTTTATTCAGGTACAGTTACATATGGATAATTTAGACTTATGTATATCATTTCTGTGAATGGAAAAGTTATAAACAGCTACTAATCAGAAGTTATTTCCTGTCCTCTTTAAATGGAAGAAGAATGATCTGATTTTTTTTTAAATTCAGCTTTTTGGTCCCCGTCACCTCCTCCCACCAACTGGCTATGGGAACACATAGATTTTTTGCATGTTTTCTCCCCGAGGCCCCAGCACATGACTGTGTGAGCGTGTGGAGGCATGCTGCACACCCCATGGCACCAGCTCAGCCCCTTCCACCTCCCGTAATTGTTTGCTGCCCCCTCTCCACCTACACTACCCACTGGGCCTCCATCCGGTGGGAGCGGAACTATGGGGGGCACCAACCCACCCTTACCACCCTTGGGATAGGAGAGCTGCCCATCGGCATACTCGATCCTGCTCCACCCTCCCCTCCCACGCTGGCACCCCGACGACCCAAGGTCATTCCCGAACCCAGGTTGCTGGCATAGCGTGAGGTGTGGCATCCAGCACCTCAACCCTTAGTGCCACCAGGCCGTCTCAGAATGATCTATTTTTAAGAATAGATATAGAATCTCTGTACCCAAGCATTGATCATGAAAAAGGAATACAGGCATGTTCACATTTGTTTACAATGCCATCCCCAGAAGGAATCCATACTGATTGATTTCATAGTTGAGGCACTATGTGCTGCAGCACAACTATTTTGAAATCAGTTATGGTTATTCCTTACAACTATGTGGAACAGTCATGGGGGAGCTATGGCACCCTCTTTTGCATATTTCTTCGGTCTCTGGGAGGAATCCCTTATCTATTCAGTTAGTGAAAACCCATTTTTTTGGGTCATATTACAACATGGCATTGATATCTTGATGATAGTGTTTGCATTTGAGAGGGGTCCGAGGAAGTGGTGAGCAATTTAGTGCAGTGGCTGAATACAAATCAGTGCGGCTTAAAATGTACAGGTACTGTAAACAATAACTATTTGGATTTCTTGACATTAATCTTTTTGTTGACAAGTAGCTTAAAGTACAAACAAAAGGCTATAGAAAGCCTATCTCCACCAATAGCCTATTGAGAGCGGAAAGCTCGCATCCCCACCCCCTTATTGATTCCATTCCATGTAGTCAGTTCCTGCAAATATGCAGGAATTTTTCCAGGGATGAGGAATGGATTTTGAAATACAATCACAGGAGTTATGCCAAAGATTTTTAGCCAGAGGTTATGACAGGAAGAAATTAGATGGAGGCACTCACAAGAGCTAGTAACCAGGAGAGGAATCATCTGCTGTGCCCCAAGCCCAAAATAGGGGCTGGTGAAGAACCACTCTGTTTTTTTTGTCAATTCTTTTTCACTCCGGTCACCAGCTGCCAGGGACTCTCTCAGGCGAGACCCACTCGATTGGCCCTTTTACCATTCCACCTGAATCCCTTCCTGACCGTGGAATCGGGTGCTCCCCTCCCAACTGTGGGCCCTTACAGGGAAGGGGATCACAGAGAGTCAAGTTGGGTTGTAAATGGCAGTGGGCGTGTGGTGCTGGGTTTGCCGTCGCCCCCCTGACAGCTGGGTTTTTCCTCTTTAGCTGTATTTTCCCTGAAGTGCGGATGTGCAATGACATCAGCACATGGAGGGTGTGCTCCCGCCCCCTCCTGCAGATGTCTGCCATTGCCTCACCCCTTCAAGTCCCTGTAGTGCTCCCAGTCTCCACTAGGAGCCACTTCAAAGCGGGAAATCCCCTCTAACCCACCCCAGGACAGGAGAGTAGTCCACTGGATGCTAGATTCTCTCCTCCCCCTGCTGACCCGAGTCCAGTTCTCAACCCGGGTCGCCATTGTGATGTGAGGTGTGGTGTCAGCACCTCAACCCTCAGCGGCCCGAACCACTCTGTTTCATAACTAAATTCTTCTTTTTTTTTTTGATCCCCAATCGAACCGTCCCCCATCTGTTTGCTATCCCCCGATCACCACATCCTGGGACACTCCTCTGCCATCCCTTCCCCCTAAGCACCTTGGCTTACCCCCTGTGGTGGAGCTGCTAGCTCCCCTATGGATGTTAAGTCATTACTGGGGAAGGAGAGAGAGAGCCTCCAAGTACCTCAGCTTACCCTCCATGGTAGGGCTGCTGGCTCCCTAATGAAGCTGCAGTTGTTCCAGAGGGTGAGGGGTCACAGTCTGTGGCACGGGGTCTGGATGGGGGGGGTCACTCTTTGGCAGGCAGTTTTTCCGTTTTCCTCCCCAATGGAAGATGTAACATGCAATGACATGATTACATACGCGTAACATCTGTCACACCTCCCCAGAGTGCAGGTGCCAGTTGCGTACTAGTCCTCAGCCTCCACTAGGGCTCAGCACTGCACCATACACTCAGCCCACCCTCCCCCCAAAGAAGGAGAGCCATCATCCGGATGCTCAATCCTTCTTCCCCCTGGCTGGCCCTCCAATTCCTGGGCCCATTCCCAAACCCGGGATGTCGGTGTCAGGCAGAAACCCTACCACTTCACTGGTGGACCCATCCATCAATACTAAATTCTCCAGAATGTCAGGCAGGATAGGATAGACTGCTAGAAAATATTGGCCAATACATTTACAAGATCCTAAGCTATCAGCTGAGTTAACTAGTAACCCTAGAATAACATATTCTAGGGCTGAGAACTTAAAGGGACAAGCTAGTCCATAGTCAATACACTTGCACTCAACCACCTACCACTCTTGCATTTAGGCAGCGACTAGCATTTAGACAGCGGCTACCTCCACCATCAATTGGAATGTACAAATGTGGCCACTGCAATGTGTAAGCAATAAGTTACAAGGAGATGTGCATTTAACATTTCTAACACATGGCTAGGAGCATGATGATGGCCTCATGCCTTCACCCCTAGCTGTGTTAGAAATGTCTAATGCACACCCTTGGAGTGTCTTACTGCACTTATAACATGGGCTATAAAACTAAAAAATCTAAAGAAAAAGTTTTAAGTTGATAATAATTGAAATTGTAGCTTACAGTGTAATAAAATAGTCCCTCAACCTGCATAGGCTCAATTTTTTTTTTACTTTATACTTTTTTAAATAACTAAGATGAAAAATTATAACAATGTAAATTTTGAGGATACTAAAATGCATCTATTAAAATGGAACTGGAAGGAAGATTTTGATCATCTATCTGTGGAGGAAATTTGGACTAATATAAAATCTAAACTGCAATTTTGTATAGACAACTGGGTGCCTGATAAAAAAAAATATATTAATAAAAGGTGAAACCCAGTATGGTTTAATAATGACATAAAAAAAGTCTATAAAAAGGAAGAAAAAGGCATTTAATAAGTGTAAAAAAAAGGATATAAATTGGAATAGGTTTAAATCAAAAGCAAAACAAACAAAATATAAAATTAGAAAGGCAAAAGAGTTTGAACAAAATTTGGTCAGGCAAAAAGATAATAAGAAAAGTTTCTTTAATTATATTGGTTCCTTAAAAAATTCACAAACCACGGTTGGTCCTCTATTGATTAACGATACTTTAGTATCAGACGAACAAGGCATGGATGCATTTAATAAACAGTTTTCCAGTGTGTTTAAAAAGAATGATAATCTTGACCTATTTCCTGGTTTAAATGTAAACCGTAACATCATTTTTACATCTGCAGAGGTTTTTTCTGCTCTGATGTTTTTTAAAACTTCTACTTCTGTAGGTATAGATAATATCTCATTTGTATTCTTGAAAGCAATTGTATCTGAATTATTTGATGTTTTGACATTTTTATTTAATACATCTATATTACAAGGTATAGTCCCAAGTGAATGGAAACTTGCACGAGTAATCCAAATTCATAAAAATGGGTCAAAATTTAACACCAAACAGTATAGGCCGATTAGTCTGACATCCAGTATAGGGAAAATATAGGGAAAATAATAGAAAAACTACTCTTACACAAAATTGAGGAACATATTATACTAAATGGTTACAGTGACATATTTCAATATGTATTTAAAAGGGGTAGATCATGTTAAGATAATTTAATACATTTTTTTGAACCTGTAAGTTCAGCATTGGATATGGGCCTACCGGTGGACGTGATATTTTTGGATTATGAAAAGGCATTCGATACCATATCACATAGACTTGTAATCGATTGTCTAGTAAAATGACAGTTATGTAAAAATATAAGTAAGTGGATTGTATCTTGGTTAACTGGAAGACAGCAGCAAGTTAGTATTCGAGGTTACAATTCCTCATGGAGTGATGTGACTAGCAGAGTGCTGCAGGGTTCTGTGTTGGGGCCGGTTTTGTTTAATATTGTAATTTCTAGTATGACAACATCAAACGGTGTGTGGCTTAACAAATACGCAGATGATGCAAAATTAGGCTGTATTGTAAATAATTCAACATCTGTACAAAATCTCCAAAGTAATTTAAATGATATATCTAATTGGGCTATTCAAAATAATTTGTCTCTTAATATATCAAAATGTAAACTCATGCACCTTGGTAAAAATAACCCAATGTCTCATTATGTAATAAATAATGTACCATTAATTAAAGTCTCGTCAGAAAAAGATCTGGGTATTGTTATTAGCAATGATTTAAAATTTACAGATCACAATAATTTGACAGTTAAAAAATGTCACCATTTAATAAACTGTATTTTCAAAACTCTAAAAATTAGAGAAGCTGAAGTACTTATTCCATTGTACAGGATCTTAATTAGATCTAAATGTGATTATTGTTCTTCCTTTTGTACACCAACTTTAATAAAGGATAAGATCATAAAAGAAAAGATACAAAGAAGATACACAAAAAAAAAATAAAGAATTTAAAACTACTTCCCTATGAAGACAGACTTAGAAATTTAAATCTTTATTCATTGGAATATCGGTCAATTAGAGGTGATTTATGTTTAATTTACCGTGCAACAAGAAATGAGGCTTTATTTGAAACCTTATGTTTAGAATGGAGTAATTCTTTAAATTCGACACGCTCTTGTAATATTAGAACATTTCTCGCAAAAACAAATAAGAGGAAAAATTCCATAACACAACAATTGTTCCTGTGTGGAATTCTCTTCCACAGGAAGTGGTTAATAGTTACAATTTCAATATGTTTAAAAGTAATTTAGACAATTACATGGGAGATACTAAATATTATTACCACCCAAGTTGAGGGTGGCAAAGTTATAATGGGCTTGCCCCTCGACTTCGTATTTTACCTATGAACCTACTTTAGCATTTGGCCTACTGGTGCCTCCCTAGTTGCAGTTTTTTTTAATAAACATGTAGTTTTAAGCCATGCACACATGCACAGTCCTACACACACAGCCCTCCAACTGTTTTAGTGAAATTTTAACAGTCCTTGGAAAATATGGCAATTTTATTTTAAAATTGTTTGTTTCTTTTTTTCACATTTTGCTTTTTTTTATTCTTTATTTTCTATAGTTTCAACACAGTGGGTGAATATGTTACACTTACAATTCAATACATGTGAATGATCAACTTTGTTAAGCTCATACAGTAGCAAGCATGACCATCCTTTTCGGGGATTCAGTATCATAATTTTTGTATCAGGAAACTCTAATCCCCTTACTCCAAATTGTTGTATCGCTTGAATACATTTAAGGGATAAATGCTCCATCAATTGGTGTGATATAAAAAACCCATGAGCTCCATATTTTGTTTTGTGTAAAACACAGATGGAGGAAAAAAAAAGAAACTAAGCTGCTATGATAACAGGAACCTAATGCACAATTGGATGAGCCATGAATCTCACAGGAACGGGTTGCACAGCAATAGGAATGGGGTGCACAAAAAGTTCATGCCTTTTTTTTTTAAATGGGGTGAATTGGGAGGTCAAGCATGGGAAAACCGGCATCTGATTTAAACAGTGAAGTAGTGGTTGTTCACCTCTTCCGTTACAGACCTACAGCCTGTCTGTTGGTGTAGGTTACAATACCAGGTTACTCTTTTTTACAAATGATTGCTCATTTTGCCTTTAGTGTGCAGTGTGAGCAGACAAGCAACTGGGCGTGTATGCTGACAGCTAAAAAAACAGTTAAGATTACGCACTTCTTTTTAAGTGTGTATGTCTTTCATGTGTATTTCAAAGTAAATGAAGCACTCATTTGGGCAGATAGCTGTCTAAGAGGTGAGGGGGGGGTGTCTGAAAAGGTGTTGTTTGAGGTCCGCTAACTGAATCAGAACTGAATCAGAACTTCACTGACCTGTGTCAGCGAGCAGTACACGGTGGCCAGCCAGGAAGATCTTTGCATTCAGCAACAGTTGCAGTTACTGATTTCTGTGAAGTGTCATTGGCAGCACTTCGTGGGTTTGGCACAGTGATGAAAACTGATGTGCTGTGAGAGGCAGTCCATTGTTCTGTAAAGTGTTTTTAAATATTATGAGAAGAGTGTTTTAAATATTTAAAAAAAAGTGGGCCAGCCTGGTGGCACTAAGGGTTGAGGTGTTGAACGTCACACCTCGCACCATGCTGACGACCCAAGTTCAGGAGCGAGCTCAGGACGCTAGGGGTTGGCCTGGTGGGGAGGGCAAGGAGTTGGATTGAGCAGCCACAAGGCAGCTCTCCTCTCTGGGAAGGGATGCAGGATTTCCCTGGTTCTTGGCTGCCAACCAGTGGAGGCTAGGTGGCAGTTCCAAGCCACACGGGAACCTGGCATTAGGCTGGGAGGGTGGAAGGGGCTATCAACGGAGCGGCGTTGTGCATGTGCACCTCCACACGCATGAGCAACCGCGATCTGGTAACCTGAGAATTAGGGGGTGAAAATACAAATCAATGTAGGGAGTAGGAAAGGGATCGGGAGGCATTCACTGGAGTGGAGCAGAAGGAGGATCAGGGAAGAAGCAGCTGGGGGCACAGAGACCGAGCGGGTTTTGTTTCCTGCCCTCCCACCCCAGCCCCGACCGCTGTTAAGTGCCCAAGGCAGGGAGGTGGGGAGAGTCACCAGAAAAGTGAGGAAGGTTCAAGGAGGGTACCACCCTCTAGAAGATGGATTGAGAACAGAGGAGGAAAACAGAGTCAAGAAATGGCTGATCATATCCGGTGGAGCTCGGGCTGTGGAGGATGAGGTAAGCCACTCCCATTGGTGAAGAGGACCTATCAGAGGGGGCAGGAGGAGGAGGCGCTTGTTGGAAGGAGATGTCCCTGCGTGACCAGGAGGGTAGGGATACATCCTGCTGGAAGGTTACTGCTACTGGACTGAGGTACTGTGGCTTTTCAATATTTGGTGGTACTGTTACAGTGTTGGGGCACTGGGGCTGTGTCTGAATGAATTACTGTGACTTTCCATTTCTGGAGGAACTGCTTCAGCATGGGCACTGTGTTTGGATTTGACACATGGGGAGTGTGGAAGCTGTTTGAGTTCTGTATTCTAAGGGGAACTTAAAGCGATTATGTAGGACAATTGGTGGAGTTGTAACTGTTGTTCTAGGGGTTAATCTTATTGTAGGTGCTCCGTGATTGAGGGGTACTAAGGTCTATGATCTTGGCAGGAAGCAGGGCAGGGGTTTATTAAGGGACACACTGGAAAGAAAGGATTACATTCTGGGGGGTATTTCAGGAATTAAGGGATGCTGAGGTGAGTAAATGGAGGAAGGTAGGGAAGGACACACTAGGGAATGGGTCAGTTGCGGGGGGCAGGGACAGCAGAGGAGGGGGGTACAGAGGGCTGCAGGATGCTAGGGAGCCTACAGGAGTAGAATAATATGCTGCAATGGATGTGGGGCAGCAGTCTGGATGAATGTGTTGTGGAAGCTAGGAAGGTGTCTGATCAGTGACAGGCTGAGGAGACTCGAGGATGAAGTGCAGTGGCTTGGTAGAGAGTTTAGGAGGTTGGGGGGAGGTTTTCTGGGACAGAGAGCAACAAAAGGACACCACATGGGTGGAACAATGGTTCGGGGATGGGATGGGGAAGAGGGATGGGGGCAATACAAATTGGTGGCAAAGCACAAGGGGGGGTAGGGGCAGGAGGAAGGAGCCCACATCCAGCACGGCAAGGAGGGCAGGTAATAGGCTCGCGGTGCTGGCAACATTGGAGATGGGGGAGGTGAGGGATCTCCAGGAGGGGGTAGGTAATGGGAAGTGAGAGGATGGCACGGGGGACAGGAGTCTGGCAAAGGATGGTGGTAGCAGTATGGGGGGGCACAGCTGGAAGGATGGAAAAAGAGAGCAGGGGTAAATGGAGGAGGAGCAAGGCTAGAGAGGTGAAAAGGAGGGACTTGGGGTGGGAGCACAGGGTGGAAGGGAAGGAGGGGGAGGATTGTGAGGGAGCATTGAGGGGGAGTGGAGATAGGTCTGGGGTGGAGGGGGTGATCCGTAGGAAGGAAGGGGAGGGTTTCAGCTAAGGCAGAATCTAGCAGTAGTCACCATGGTAAAAGGTTGGGTAGGGGACGAGGTCTGGAGAGGGAGGAGTATTAGTGCTGGGGGATTTAATACTGAAAGGGACAAGATAGGGCAGCAAGGCGGAATGACATAGTCGCATCTAGGTGGAGTCCATACCTGGCTTAACGGCAGACAGGGCGGGGCAGTTAATTCTTAAGTGTGCTAGAAGGGGTAGGAGGAAGCCGCATCTTGTGGTACACGTGGGTACGAATGACCTGGCAGGGGAGACAGTGGAAGTAGTGAGGGGGAGGTTAGAGGATCTGGGCAGGCTGTGTGCGGAACTGGGGGAATTGGTGGCTTTCTTAGAGGTGCTCCCAGTACCCTGTGCTAGCATGGTGAGGAAGGTAGTGACTGGGGAGTTCAACACCTGGCTGAGGGAATGGTGTCATTCCAGGAGTTACAGGTTGGTAGGGGGCCGAGACAAACTCTGGGACAACAGTGAACTTTATGCTGGGGACAGGCTACATTTGAGCAGGGTGGGAAGGAGGTATTAAAACAGAGGGTGGGGAATATATAGCCACGATGGTGGATTTAAACTAGGTGGGAGGGGTGGCAAAAGGACAAATGGTAGGTGTGGCTCCCAGAGAGGGGAGCCAAATGAGCTTACCCCCCAGGATGGCAGGGAGGTGCTTGGAGCATTGGCACTGTAATGCTTTAAAAGGGGGGTATCCCAGAGATGGGAGGGGGCAGGGTCAGGGTGGAGGGTGGTCTCACTGAATGTGAGGAGCCTTGCTAATAAATCAGCAGAATTACAGGCT
This sequence comes from Neoceratodus forsteri, assembly GCA_016271365.2. Classification (NCBI taxonomy): domain Eukaryota; kingdom Metazoa; phylum Chordata; order Ceratodontiformes; family Ceratodontidae; genus Neoceratodus; species Neoceratodus forsteri. Next base: position 1,409,607,148 of record CM057456.1, on the reverse strand, counting down.
CTATTAGCAATAGGGAGGGTGGACATTGCGGCCATCATGGAAACGTGGGACACCCAGTACTAGAATTGGGATTTGATGGTCCCAGGTTATAGGATATTCAGAAAGAACAGGGCCAAGGGAAGGGGGGGGCATGGCAATATGTGTATGGGAGGGGATAAGGTGCATAAGGGAGAAGGGGAAGGAAAGCAGAACAGAGGCCCTTTGGATGCAGTTCCAAGACTTTAAAAGTAGGACATTGAATGGGGGTGGTGTACAGGCCGCCAGCCCAAGGTGATGACCTGGATAGGGAGTTAGCTGAATAAATCAGAAGGGTCTGTAGGAAAGGGAACATTGTGGTGGTGGGGGACTTCAACCTACTGTGGGTCGAGTGGAGCACCCAATCCACCATAAGTGCTAAGAAGCAGGTTATATTAGGGGCATTCGAGCACAGCTTTCTGGTGCAGTTAGTCCGGGGGCCAACTAAATTAGATAGAACTCTTGATCTAGTCCTGTCAACTGGGGATGTTGTAAGGGATCTGGGGGAGGAGGACCCTCTGGCTGGGAGTGGCCACCACACGGTATTGTTCACGCCCAATATGGGCAGGGAATCAGGAGGTTCAAGTACCAGGGTGATTAAATTTAAGGGGGTGGACTTTAAAAGGATGGGGGATATTGTGGGCAGGGATCTGGCAGGTATTTGACCATGCATGGATGGTAGCCAGAAATGGGATATTATTAAGAAAGGGCTGGTGGAGGCTACTGGGACATGTGCAAAAACAAGAAGTAAGAAGGGGAGGGCAAAATAACCCAGCTGGCTGACGCAGGAAGTCATGGAGGGGGTGAGGGCCAAGAAAAAGGCATTTTGGAGACTCAAGAAATCGAGAGGGGAGGAAAACAAGGAGATGTATATGACAAAGTCCAGGGAGGTTACCAGGCTGGTCAAGAGGCCAAGGCTTCCAGGGAGCTGAAACTGGCGCAGGGCATTAAGAATGGAGAGTAGGACTTCTTCAGATACATCAGTGAAAGGTGGAAAAACAAAGATCTGATAGTGAGGATAAAGAAGGATGGGAGCTGGGTGGAGAAGGGGAAGGACCAGGCAGAGACACTAAATGATTACTTCTGCTCTGTGTTCATGAAGGAGAAAGGGGGGCAGGCACTAGCTGGGAGAGGAGGGGTGGGTGGGGAGGTGACCAATACAGGGATCACAGAGGTTAGGGTGCTGAAAGGATTAAGGGCACTGAGGGAGAATAAGGCACCAGGTCCAGATGGCATTCACCCTAGGGTACTTAAAGTACTAGCTGAGATCCTGTTGGGACTGTTGGCAGGCCTGTTCAATACCTCCTTGGACACAGGATGTGTACCACTAGATTGGAGGATGGCCCATGTGGTGCCCATTCACAAAAGTGGATGCAAGGACGAACCAGGCAACTACCGACCAGTGAGTCTCACATCGGTTGTGGGGAAACTGATGGGAGATGATCCTAAAAGAGAGACTGGTGACCTTTTTGGAGAACAATGGTCTCCAGGATGGTCAACAGCATGGGTTTGTCTCAGAAAGATCCTGCCAGACAAACCTGATTGAGTAATACAGTTGGGTGATGAGGGAACTGGACAGAGGCCATGTGGTGGATGTTCTGTATTTGGATTCAGCAAGACCTTGGATTCTGTGCCACATGGGAGGCTGGGGGGAGCTGGAATTTATAGGGGTGGGAACAAAGATGGTAAACTGGATTAGCTGAAGGGTAGCAGCAAATGGTGATGGTGGTGGTGGGGAACTCTCATCGCTGAGGGATGTGATAAATGGGGTGCCACAGGGATCAGTGTTGGGACCAGTGTTGTTTGAGATTTTCATTGCTGATATCTCCCATAGGGTCCGGAGTAAGATCAGTCTGTTCATGGATGACGCAAAGATGGGAGCGGTGGTAGATGACATTGAAGGATGGAGGGAGCTGCAGGAGGACCTGACCAAACTACAGAAGTGGTTGGAGGCATGGCAGTTGGGGTTTAACACCAAAAAGTGCAAGGTACTGCACTTTGGGGCTAAGAACCTGGGGGAGGAGCTGTCAGCTGGGGGTTACAATTGGTATGCACAGAAGAGGAGAAAGATCGAGGGGTACTCATAACAGGGAGTATGAACAACTTGGCTCAGTGCAGAAAGGCGGCAGCAAAAGCAAGGGGCAACTCCTCTAGAAATATGGAGCTGATCCTGCCCCTCTACAAGTCGCTGGTCAGCCTGCATCTGGAATACTGCGTGCAGTTCTGGCACCCATTCCTGAAGAAGGACATCAAATTGTTGGAGGGTGTACAGTGTAGGGCAACAAGGATGATCCAGGGATTAGAGAGATGCTTCTATGAGGAGAGGCTGGATAAGCTGAACATGTATTCCCTGGTGGAGAGGAGGGATGGGGGGACATTATTGAAACCTTTAAATACCTAAAGGGGATAAACATAACTAGTACAGAAGGGGTCTTCCAGATATGATGGGGAGGGTCACATGGAGGCATCAGCTGAGACTTGAATGGGGGAAGGTTCAGGAGGGAAGTCAGGAGACAGTATTTCACAGACAGGGTGGTGGACAAGTGGAATTCTCTTCCTGAGGAGGTAGTAGCCTGTAGCATGGTGGATGGCTTTAAGAGAGGATGGAATAGAGCGGGAGGGGGGTAAGTATGAAGAGGGGAGGGGTGATTGGGGCTGCTGTGCAGTGAAGGGTTAGCTGCACAATCGAGCAGACTTGAGAGACCGTGAGGCCTGTATCTGCTGGCATTTTCATATGTTCATAATGTCTCCCCCATTGCCAAGTAAGGCAAGGTGGCAATGGGGGAACAAAAAGCTATACAGAAAAAAAAGTGAGGGAGTGATTGACGGACGGGGGTGCTGCTGCTGCAGATAGAAAAATGAGAGGAAAAATGCTTAGAAACCTGTGTTTGTCTTTTTGTACCTGTTTTCTGTGTGGCAGATGGAAAGAAGCAATGACTGTATGGCAGAGTTAGGGTGTGGCTGAAACTGTCACTAAGTGTGGGGAGAAAAATGGTGGCTATTACGTTCTGTTAAATTCTAAGGCACAAGGATTTCTTTGATAATCTGTGTCTAGGCTTTTAGTCCTTGTTTTTAGCTGTGCAGCAGACACTTCTAATGCACGGCTAATAACCAATCAAAATGCAGAATTTTCCCATTCCATTTTATAACTGCACTTATTGCCATCAGGGCAACACATTTGAGTTACAGGGACATAACAAAAAAGTGGAGATACACAATTTTATAAACAAAACAGCAGCAGAGAGTCTGCGGTTTATGCTGTTTGGTGTTCTTGTCCATTGTTATATACAGGCTGCACTGTTAGGCCTTTCATATAAAAAATACAGGAGCACATTGTAAGTATCCACTCTGGACTGGCGGACACCCCAGTTGGGGAGACGTTTCTTTGACTAGCATGGCAGTTCAATAGGGTGTGTGACTGGGAGCTCCTGCCACTCTTGAGGACTGACCTTTTCTTAAATCTGTTGCAACAGTTCTTCTATTTCTAAGCCTAATCTATCCCTTACTATTTCTAGTCCATAAGGTTGGCCACCTGTGGGCACCCCCTTCTTCCTCTCTTGACTATGCTATAGTGTCCTCTTTGATTTTCCTTTTCCCTCTCAGGTCCTCGTACAGGGAGGTTATTGTGGTGACTTAAGAGTATATGTAAAAAAGGTTGTGTTTATTATTTTGGATTTAGTATGTAATAGCACTATGTTATAAAATATCTTAATGTGTATACCTTATGTTTATGAAACCTGTAAATGTTTAAAATACCATGGCACTTGATGTTTTGATAATGGTAAAAAGTACTAGGTGGGTGACTATTATAGAAATTAGGCTGGTTGTGCTATTTAAAATGCATGTAAATTGTAGTAAACTTAACAAGCCAGAAATGGCATGGTGATTTGCATATATCCCATAATGCATTGCATTATGGAAGTATGTATGATGTTGTATTTCTTTGAAACTTGATTTGTTGCCAATGCCCTTTGGGGTTACCCTTCTTTTAGTGATTCTGCATTGAGATTCTTTGTTTATAGCTTGTTGTTTTGTTTTGTTTTTTCTTTTTGAGCCTGCACTACGCAAGCAAAAGGGGCTTGCATGAGGATGGTCGCTACATCTCAACTAGTGAATTGGATCAAAGATCAGTGTCAGTAGGTGCTGGCTAAGTGCAGAGAAAGGACATTCATAGTCTGTTGCTGCAAACTGATGTACTGAAGAAGGAATATGGCATTGCAGAAGCTTATTTCTTGTATTTTGAATAAACATCACACAGAGATTGCGTGTTGAACCTGAATTTCGGTGTCTGGTCCATCTGTTATCCCACAACCCCTCCACAGGGGGTATGCAGTTCAAGTTCATGGCACAGAAAAGTGATAGAAGGGAACCACAGAGGAGGTGACAGGGTAAAAACTCTCCTACAGAGGGAACGTTTTTGGATCTTTTCCGCAGGATCCATTCAACTCTAGGGGTTGAACAATGAATGAGATCTTATACCATTCCTGTGATTATGGCTTTGTTATATGAAAGTGAAAGAGGTTTTTCAAGTATGTTTTTGATCATGCACATGTATTTTTTTTGAATGCTTTTTTTCCAGTCTAATAATTCTCTCCTCTCATTTCTCTCATTTGTTTGCAGCCCTCCTAATGTTGACTAACCACTGGATTAGCTGATCCCCCTGTCTCGGAGAGCGAATAAAGGCCCAAGAGGTGTGCAAGAACAAGGAGACACAATTTGAAGATTGGAGGGGGGGGTGCGGCTCAGAGGTAATTTAAGGAAGTATTTTTTCACAGAGAGGGTTGTGGATGTATGGAACGGCCTTCCAGAGGAGGTTGTGGAGTCAAAAATAGTGGTGGAATTCAAGCATGCATGGGACAGTCATAAGGAAATTCTAGGGGTTGGGGGTAGGAAGAAGTAGGCTGCTGGTTAACTAGGATCTGCAGCTTATCCATCAGGTAGGGAAATGGGCAGACTGGGTGGGCCAAGCGGTCCTTATCTGCCATCAAATTCTATGTTTCTATGTTTCTAGAGGGAAGACTGCAGCCTCTTGGAAGCAACTTCTATCTGTACTCATTTCTGTTTCTCTTTGACTTCCGTTCCTGTCATCTCCAAGAAATATGAAAAAAATGTATTGGTATTTGTGGGGTACATTTTGAACAGACCAAATTGTTTTACAATATTAACTCTGTTGGACTGTAATCTAATGTTTCTTAGCAGTCCATTAGTAGCTGTCACAGTGATGTAATTTTATATCCCCCCCATTTTGTCAGTCAGTGGCTCAGCAGGTTGCACACTTGCCTCTGAGGCCAGGGGTTCTATCCCACACCAGGCACTTGGGATAAATACTGACACTGTAGTGTAGCATGAGGGGGGTGCTGCACTCCTGAGGTGCCGTCTTCTGGATGAGACATTAAACTGAGGTCCCATCTGCCTGTTCTGGTGGTAGTTCAGGTGGATGTTAAAGATCCCATGGCACTTCTCAAAAAGAGTAGGGAAAATTTCTAATAAAGATCAAAAACAGCAAAACGAAATTTAGTCAATACTAATCTAGTCATTTCGGTTCAAAAAACATAATAGAGATCAACACCCACTGACAGTGAGACAAAACAAAACCCAAACAAATCCCATCACACCAGTCCACCAAGTGACTATTACATCAGAATTAATATAATACAAAAAAATGGGGAAAAAAACTATAACAGTCTGGAAAAAAAAACCTCATAACAGTAAAATTAAAAATTACAGTATGTGTAGGCATCAGCATACTTACAGGCAGAGTTATCAACCTACCCATATAACATTTTGCCATAAGCTGTCACATACTTCCTGACCTAATGTTTGTAATTCATAATTATAAATTTTATCTAGTTCAACCTGAGTATTAAACAAAACATCTTGTAAAGAAGATTCCTTATTTTGAAGAACTCGAAAACACCTCGTTTGCCACATAGACCACATAAGGCACGTAAAAATAACATAAATCGTACTCTTGCGCCACTTTAACCAGGCAGGCGGAATCTGTCCCAGAAATAATGTATTGTATGATATTGATTGAAACAAAACTTCCCCCCATAATGTAGCTAGTGCATGCCAAAAACCCTGAACATGTACACAATCAGAATATAGATGCTGTATTGTTTCTAGCTGTCCCTGGCATAGCAATTCTCCACAGCCTCTCTCTCCTATCTGTTCATGCATTTGATTTTCTTTGACATTTAGCTTTTGGTGTCCACATAGCCAAATGACATCCTGCATTTTCAAAGGGATCCTCGGTTCTACTATACTAGCTACCAACTGTTCCACTTCGATATTAACAGGCACCTGAAATACAGGATCCACATAATAACATTTTTTCACAATTCACCTGTAGAAAACCTTTTTCTCCTGGTTCATAAACCAACAAAGTTCGATTTTTCACAGTCGAATTTATTTCAAACCAATTTGAATATGTTCTGGAAAACGTTTTATCAGTTACTGACCATTTTCCCCTTCCCCAGGCTTTCAAGAAGGGGTCACCCCACAAAGACATACAGAGAGCCCCTTCAATAGTGTTTTCCATTAAAGCCGGCCTTATAGCACCTTAAAAACAATTGCCAAAAAGATATACTAATGGGTGAATCATATGTAGACCCCCTTCTTTCCAGGGCCTGTACTTATGAGCCCTTTTAACAGGGTTCCATCTACTACCCCACAATAAAGTAAAGAAAAGGCACATTACTTTTGTATGTAGATGAAAAGGCAAAGGAAAAATATGTGAGACATATAAAAAAATAGGGACAATGCATGCCTTTAATAAAAATACTTGTTTTTTCTTCGTCACTTTACAGGCTTGCCATGAAGAAACTTTCCGATAGGCCACATCATAAATATTATTCCAATTAATATTTGCTGCCTCGTACCAAAAGAAATCCCTAATAGTTTAATATTCCCCTTTGTAAAAGGGACAGGAAAGGGGTCTACTACCAGAGCAGCAGCCAATGCCAAAATTGTACTCTCTATCACATTAATATGTATATCTGTTTTTTTTTTTTCGTTGGTACTTTTTTCTCCCCTGGCTACCAGTCTGCTTACCTCTATACACGTCCAGGCATCCTCCTGAGGTTTCCGACCGCCGTCCAAGGACCCCCGGCTCCATATTCGGGCCTGTGGCATAGCCCCGCGGCTTGCCACTTGCAGCAGGGAGATGGAGAGATCCCATCGCACTCTCACACCAGAACTGGATCCAGTAGAGCCGCACACCCTCGGCGCCTACCGAGTCCCTCACAGAGACGGCCATCATGCCACCGCTGGTGCCCATATTTTTCCTTTTTCTCCCCCATGACATCTGTGGCATACAATAATGTCAAGAGACAGGAGTGTGCATGCTACTGCATGCCCCCCTTCCCTGGTATCTGCCACAGCACGTTCCCCCAAGTCTGCCTATGGCCTGCTGTCACCCCCAGCCACCGCTAGAGGCCACTAGGACACCGAGGCATCACACCCCCCTCCCCAGAGAAGGAGAGCAGTCCTACGGACTCTTGATCCTTCTCCTCCCCTGCCGACCCCGGAAGACCCAGGCTCATTCCCGAACCCAGGTCGCCAGCGTGGTGCGAGGTGTGCATCCAGCGCCTCAACCCTCAGTGCCACTGGGCCGGGCCGTATACCTGTGTCTACATGCAGCTTCTCAAACATCTGCACTACTCTTTTCCCCAAATCCAAATCTGCTACAGAGAAAACACAGTCCTTGGCATAGGCTGAGACTTTGGGAAATAACACCCCTTCAGAATTCTGGATAGGCATAACCCCAGCATCCAAATCTTTTGTCCGCAGAATAGGATCCATTCCAAACACATACAACAGAGGGCTCAAGGGACACCCTTGTCTAACCCCATTTTTAAGAAAGGAAGGGATACCCAGAAATCCATTAATCAAGGGGGTGACCTGTGCATCCACATATAGGGATTTCACTAACTGAATCAGTTCAACAGGTACACCATAAAAATTAAAAACTTCCCAGATATATTCTTGCCTGATGGTGTCAAAAAGCTGTCTCCTGATCAACTGACAGCAAATATCCATCCAAAGACAATTGTAAACCCTTTTCAACTAATTCTCTAATGGAAATTAAATTTTGTGTAATGTTTCGGCCTGGGAGTGCACATGTCTGAAGTGGAAAAATCACCTTCTGTGCAACCCTGGCTAACATAACTGTAATCATTTTTGTAACGATCTTATAATCAGAAATTGGTAAACTAAGGGGATGCCAGTTCATTATATACTGTGAATCCCCTTTCTTATATAGAAAAATCATGACTCCGTCTCTCATGCTTGGCACTAATCAATTTTCATCCCAAAGGGCCATATAAATCACCTGTAGCCAAGGTGCTAAAATATTAGAAAAAGTCTTATAAAAATCATTTGATAATCCATCCCTTTCTGGTGTAGTTCTCTTAGTAAGACTACCAATTGCTGTTCTAATTTCCAGTTCCAAAAAAGGGTCCACTACTGCCTTTTTACCCTCCGGCAATAAAGGTGGAAGTGTCAGGGACTGTAAGGAGGAGTCCTGAAACTCTAAACCAGGTCTCTGAAATGTGGCATGCACATGATCCTGTACCACCTGTCGAATTCCTCACCTATCAGTTACCACCTCCCCACTGTTATTTTTCGTAATGCCATGATAACCAATTTCTGGGCACCCTGTAACCCCAGGTCATATGGATTTACCTGATCTTTCTTCAACAGGGCTCTTGCAGTAGGTAATTACAAATAGGACTGAAGCTGGCAGGTGTCAGAACCTCACAGAAAACTTTCTAGCTAGCAGTCTCTGGTGGGGGACCGCCCCCACGTCAGGTGGGCGACATCAGTATAAAGGGGCAGTCCTCCACACCCGCCTTCCAGTTCTTTCCCGCTGTTAGCTCATGCAGCTCCTCGCGGTAAAGTTCACTGCTTCGCAGTCAATCGTCAGTAGTTTGTACCATCTATTTTCATCTTTTTTTCTGTTTATCATCAGCCTTACCTGCAGCTGCCGTGTATGTTGTCTCTGACTCCCTCTGAGCACAAAAACAAGTGTGATTCTTGTGGTGCCCAGCTCCCGCACAAGGATGGACATTCCCAGTGCCTTTTTTTGTCTAGGCCCTGATCATCCTGTCGAGAAGTGCCAGCTCTGCCAGCAGTTTAACGCGGCCACCCGAAAATGGAGGCAGCAGTCCCTGGAGGCCCACGTTATCAAGCTCAGAATTACCTCCATGGAAAAGGAGCTGAAAAAACTCAGGCGGGTGTTTACTTCTCCGGAGGGCCACCACAAGAAGAAGCACCGGGACTGGGACTCCCCTTCAATGATCACCACGGCCTTGGCTGGGGTCATGGTGCTGCAGGTAACTCCTCCCTTGGGGGGCAGTTCAGTGGTGGCCATCTTGGAGACTTCCAAGGCGGCATCAACCCTCCCATCAGGCTCGCGCTCGGGCCCTTCGGGAGACTCCAGGTCTCAGGAGGCAGCCGCTCCCAGTAAGACTGCCGCCATGTGGCCTTCTGTTTTGAGTGGGCCCAATAAGTTGGATGTCTGCTTCTCCGACGCCTGCCCGGGTAAGGCCATTAAGACGCCTGACCCTCTGGGGCAGCACACGGCCTCCAAAGCACCCACCAATGCTGCCCCTCCTTCGCGGCCTTCGTCGGGTGCTAGGTTCGATAAGTCGGATGCCGGCTTCTCCGGCGTCTGCCGGATCCCGCCATCAAGTCGGACGTCGGCACATCCATGTCCATTTGGCAATAGAGCTGATGCCGGACCCTTCGGGCCTCTCCATCATCCCAAGCCCGCTGCAATGCTCGTTGCATTCTGTGGCACCAGCGTCTCCTTTGTTGGATCCCAGGGATGGTATTCCTTCTTCCCTGGTTGACACGGAGGAGGTGGGTTTGCTGCCGTTGAGTCTCCCTCCCACTGGGCCGGATGATCCGACGCCAGATCCTCGGATGCTGGCTCTGATGTCGGCTTATCCAATGCCCGACAATATCCCATTGCCAGACGCCACCCCTACGCCAGGCCAACCACCCACTGGGCCCCCCGTTCTGGGCCATTTCCAGGGCCTTCTGCCCCCGTAGACCCCCCCCGATACCTGGGTATCTGACCCGTCTTATCTGACGCTGTCCTATGCAGGCCCCCAGTACCCGTCGCTGGCCTACCGATCGTCGCAGTACACGGTGCCCCAGTACCTGATGCCGGGATTCCCCCTGTTGGGTTATGGATACCCTCAGTATCCGTACCCCCCTCCTCCTCCACTGCCCTCTCAGCCGCCGGTGGACTCAAAGGAGACTCTGGCTTCCTGGTGGGCTGAGGCCAAGACTCAGCTCACCAGGGAGGTAGAGAACCGTCTTCCGATGCCGGTCCTGGTTCCAGACCACCTACATCGGAGATGAGAGACCCCCTCCAGATACCAGAGGCAAACCCTCCGGTTCCAGGGCAGGGCAGGATACGCTTCCCCGTGGGCTTCCCAAGGGATCCGTTCCTCCCCCGCTCCGGAAGGAGGAGTCTTCTTCTTCCTCCTCAAGATCTCAGATGGTTCTGATGGTCATTCCGATCTGGACGACGAGCCACGCACTCCAAACAAGCCCAGGCCAAGGATCCTTCCTTTGCGGAGTTGCTGCATAAAATCCAGGCAGTTCATCAGTGGCACTCTTTAGAGCCAGATCCACAGAATAATAAACTCACTGTGCACCTGAATCTGCCCGAGACTGCTCCTACCCTGGTGCCATCCTGGACTGAGCCTCATGTTGACTTTGTCTCCACTATTTGGATGCAACCGTCGGCATTAGCCCCCCTTCCTTGGAAGTCAGACAGGCTTTATCAGGCTCTGGAGGGTGTTGACTCTTTAAATTCACACCCTCAAGCTGATTCGGTTGTGATTAGCGCTGCTCATGGCTGGACGGCTAACCCTAAGCACTTGAGCTGGTCACCATCCAACTAGGAATCCTGCCTTCTGGACCAGTACGGGAAGAAGGTCTGTGCTTCTTCCACTCTGGGTGTACGGGCCCTGAATTATGTTGCTCATATGGGGGCTTACCGGAAGGCAATCCTTAATGAGGTGGAAGCTAAATTGGACTCCCTTCCTGAGTCTCAGACGAAGCAGGAAGTGGCTGATCTAGTCCAGTCTGCACATTCAGCCAGTCGGCCAATGCTTTGTGCCACGTACGATGCAGTGGACGCTGCTGGTTTGCGGCATCATGCCTGGCTCTGGGTGTCAGGTTTGGTCCCGGAGGTGTAGTCTGCTATCCAGGATGCGCCCTTCAGGGGTTCAGTACTGTTTAGTGGCGATGTCAAGGACGTCATCGCTGATCTGCAGGAGAAGGGTGTACTGCACTTAAGTCTGTCAACTCCTTGTACTGACCCCCTCAGGCTCAGTGTCATCCCTTTCGCAGATGTCCTTAGCAAAAGATGAAACCTCAGGGAAAGTGGGCCAGCAAAAGTCAGGCCCCTCCGGCTGCCAAGCTTCACCTCCCAAAAAAGCAGCAGGGGCTTCAGCCACGACGCTGCACCACACCTCCTGACTTCTTTCCTCTCCCACAGCCTCTGGGCTTTCCAGAGGAACCAGCAGGAGGGAGATTCTCCTTCCATCTACTGGGTTGGGAGAGGATCACTTCAGACACTTGGGTGCTCCAGCTGATCGCAGAAGGGCACTCAATAGAGTTTCTTCGGAAACCTCCTCAAACCCCCCCCCCGGGTCATCTTACTCCCCAGAACACCTTCTTCTGGTCCAGGAAGAAATATCTTCTCTTCCCTTCCTCAGAAGGAGGCGATAGAGCCCGGTCCACCCCGTCTTTGGGGGACAGGTTATTACTCCCATTTCTTCCTGGTTCCGAAGAAGTCAGGAGATGTGAGGCCTATCCTTGACCTCAGCTCCCTGGAGTACAAAAGGTTCAGGATGCTGTCTCTGCAGAGTCTTCTGCTCCTTCTTCGGCTGGGACAGTGGCTGTGCACTCTGGATATGCAGGATGCTTACCTGCATATCCCTATTCGCCCTTCCCACCGCAAATACCTGCGTCTTTCGTTCCAGGGGGACCACTGCTAGTTCAAGACCCTCCCATTTGGTCTTTTCTCGGCGCCCCGAGTGTTCACCAAATGCCTCTCAGTGGTAGCAGCCTACCTGCATACCCAGGGGGCTCAGGTTTTCCCGTACCTGGA